>QANZ01038454.1:3308-42494 GCA_003254925.1 Chamaecrista fasciculata
CTAGTGCATGTATCTCTATACACCGAGGTCATGCTGGTCTTAGTTCATTTACGTTCCCACGTGAATGATCGACCAGGGACAGTTTTAGATTAATTATCATATAATTAATCAAGGACGCTATCATAGTAAACACGCTAATAATATGATAACCATTAATTTATCTCCATAAATTAATTAATATGTTCAAAACATATTTATAAAATGATTGGCCCTAGGGCACAATCTCCAACATTAGAGGTCATAGAACTTATCCCAGAAACAGAAAAAACTGTGCAAATTAACGCGGCACTGGATGAAGAAACTAAGCGTGCCATGATCGAATTACTAAGAAATTCGATAGATATCTTCGCATGGTCGCCCGCAGATATGCCGGGTATAGATCCAAAACTGATCTCTCATCGCCTGAATACCGATGGTCGCCCAGGAGTTATCCAAAAGAAAAGGATATACGGGCAAGAGAGGCAAGACGCCATAAAGGAAGAGGTAGAGAAACTTCTAGCTGCCGGCTTCATTCGGGAAACTAAATACCCAAGCTGGCTCTCCAATGTAGTCCTGGTCAAGAAGCCCAACGGTAAGTGGAGGATGTGTGTAGACTTCACAGACTTGAATAAGGCTTGCCCCAAGGATAGGTACCCTCTACCTAACATTGACAAACTCGTGGATGGAACGTGTGGTCACCATACCATGAGTTTCCTAGATGCCTTCAGCGGCTACAATCAAATCAAGATGGATCCTATGGACGCTGACAAAACTTCATTCATTATCGAGATGGGCACCTATTGCTACACCGTGATGCCCTTCGGGCTCAAAAACGCTTGAGCGACCTATCAAAGGATGATGGACATGTTCTTCAAAGACAACATAGGTCGAAACTTGGAAGTTTATGTTGACGATATGGTCGTCAAGACAAAGGGTGATGCGTCCCACCTTCAAGATCTGACTGAAATCTTCACACAACTAAGGCATTATGGAATGAAGCTGAACCCCAGCAAATGCGCTTTCGGAGTCAACGGTGGGAAATTTTTAGGCTTCATCCTTACTCATAGAGGAATCGAAGCAAATCCAGAACAATGCAAGGCCATTCTCGAGATGAAGTCACCAAAGACGGTGAAGGAAGTTCAGCACCTCAATGGTCGCATTGTTGCCTTGCACAGGTTCATGGCAAGGTAGACTGTCACCACCACGAAAAGCCTCTAAGGCTCGGAGCATGGTCGCCACCTGAGCGACCATCACCGTTTCTTGCTTTCTGCCTTTTACTTTTTCAGTTTTTTTTTTTGTTCTTCAAGTTTGTTGATTTACTATCTTTCGAATTATGTACAGGCCTTCGCGCCTCTCCAATAACGACGCCTCTAAGGCTCCAGGTTTGGTCGTCCCATGGGCGACCATCACCTACTCTTTACGCTTTTGTTTAGTCTTTTGAATTTTTCAGATTATGTACAGGCCTTCGCGCCTCAACCATTTTATTCAATAAAGAACTTATTCAGTTAAATGTGTGATTGAATCAGGATATCAGATAAATGCCTCCCATTCTTCAGAACTTTGAAAGCAAACAAAAAATTTGAGTGGACAAGCGAATGCGAGCAGGCATTCACAGCACTAAAAAATTACTTGGCATCCCCGCCAACTTTAGCAATCCCAAAAAGGGATTCTCCTATCTATGTCTACTTAAGCGCCACTGATGACGCCATCAGCTCGGCCTTGGTTCTTGATGAACAAGATGAACAACGCCCAATATACTTCACTAGCAAAACCTTAGCAGGTGCTGAAAAACGATACCACCAACTAGAAAAGTTAGTTTTCGCACTACTCCACTCAATGAGAAAACTAAGACAATACTATCAACAATACCAAGCAATAGTAAGAACTGACAAACCCCTAAGGCAAGTTATCGAGCAACCAGATGTAGCGGGGAGAATGTCAGCTTGGGCCATGGAAATAGGCCAATACGGAATCCTGTATGAACCAAGGAAAGCCATCAAAGGCCAAGCCTTGGCAGACTTCGTGGCCGAGATGACCGGCCCTGAGCCACCAGAATGGGTGTGGAAGGCTAACATAGATGGCGCAGCATCAAAAACTCTTAGAGGCGCAGGAATTACACTACAATCACCAGATGGCTCCATCATTGAGCAATCAATTGAGATATGCTTCCCAATTACAAATAACCAAGCAGAGTATGAAGCTCTGATCGGGGTCCTCAAATTGTCAGCAGAGATGGGCATCAAAGCATTGGCAGTCAATAGCGACTCTCTCTTGGTGGTCCAACAAATGAATGGAGAATACGAGGCCAAGGAGCCAATCATACTCCAGTATATGGAAAAAGCTAAGAAACTCATCGAGCAAGCCAAGAGGAAGGTCACCTTCGCACACGTACCCAGAGAGCAAAACGCAAGGGCAGACGAATTGGCCAAAATGGCCACAAAAACATTGAAGGGAGGACGAGACTCAATCATCCGAAGTACACTTCGTGAACCATCCATCGCGGAGAAAGAAGTTATGCCCGTAGAGGTCGCCCCCGACTGGCGTATACCAATACGACAATATCTGGAGCACGATATCCTCCCTAGTGACAAAAACGAAGCACGGAAAATAATCCGAAGAGCAGGAAGGTTCTTCCTAAGAGGAGGCCAACTATACAGGAAAGGTTTCTCTTCTCCTTGCCTAAAATGCATCCCACTTGAGGACGCCGACTACGTACTAAGAGAAGTGCATAAAGGAATGTGTGGAAGCCATCAAGGGCCAGCCGCCATAAAAAAGAAAGCAGAGAGAGCTGGATACTTCTAGCCCACCATGCTCAAAGACGCAGAAAAATTTGTTAAAGAGTGTGGCAGCTGCCAGAGACACGCGAATCTAATACATACTAAGGGCAGCGAACTCATAACCATGGCCGCCCCATGGCCTTTTGACATCTGGGAATGGACATTCTGAGTCCCTTCCCAACAGAAACTTACCAACGTAAGTTCTTAATAGTAGCAGTGGATTTCTTCACCAAGTGGGTTGAAGCTGAACCGGTGGCCTCCATAACCACCGACGCCATGGAAAGGTTCACTTGGCAGAACATTATCACCAGGTTTGGGATCCCCCATACCTTAATAATTGACAATGGCCGCCAATTCACAAGCCATCAATTTAAGAAATTTTGTGCGAACTGGCACATACACCACAAAACCACCTCAGTTGAACATCCAGCCACCAACGGGCAAGTGGAGCTGGCCAATAGAATAATACTCAAAGGGCTCAAGAAAAGACTTGACGCCGCTAAGGGGAGATGGGTAGACGAACTGGGATCCGTACTCTGGTCCTATAGAACAACACAACAAACCGCAACCAAAGAAACGCCATTTGCCCTAACCTATGGCCACGAAGCGGTCATTCCAGCCGAAATAGGGATACCATCGCAGCGAACCGAGCAATATCCTCATGCTAATGACAAGGATCACATGCAACAAGTACTTGATGGACTTGATGAACAGTGCGAGATGGCGGAAATCAGGCAGCACGCCTACAACCAGATGGTCGCCAAGTATCATGATAAAAATATTAAGAGGCGAACAATCAAGGTGGGCGACCTTGTCCTTCGCGAAGTCGCAAACAATAGAGTCGATCCCCGACACAGAAAGTTGGGACCAAACTGGGAAGGACCATACAGAGTCACCACTGCTATGCCAGGGGGCGCATATCGATTGGAAACAATGGATGGTCGCCCATTACCGAGCTCCTGGAATATCTCCAAGCTAAAATTCTACTTCCCATCCCCTGACGATGAAGACAACGAGTGATGGTAGCCGGCTACACCCAACTCTGTTTGTTTAGCAAAAAAAAAAAAGAAAAAGGCAAAACACCATTTCGTGCCCCTAACGTTTGCGGTGATTTTCAGTTATGCCCCTAACGTTTCATTTGTGTCAGTTGTGCCCTCAATGTGAAACGTTAGTTTCAATTATGCCCCCAATTTCAATCATCCACAAAAACAAACACCATTTTTGCACGATTTGAGCTCGATTTTGATCAGATTTCATATGGGTTTTAATTTTCGGACATCACAAACTTGATTCCTTGGATCAATTTCAAAGATTAAGTTTAAAATAGCCCCAAATCCGAAGAAAATCGGACCCGATGAACCCAAAAAAGGACCAAAACGAAATGCATCAAAACGAAGCATTTTTCTCAAAATTTCCATGTGCAAAATGATCCTTAGGAGTCGAAAATGAGTACCCATATGAAATCTGATCAAAACCGAGCTCAAATCGTGCAAAAATGGTGTTTTTTTTTTGTGGATGATTGAAATTGGGGGCATAATTGAAACTAACGTTTTACATTGGGGGCACAACTGACACAAATGAAACGTTAGGGGCATAACTGAAAATCACCGCAAACGTTAGGGGCACGAAAGGGTGTTTTGCCAAAAAAAAAAACTCTTAGTCATTTTTATGCCATTTACATTTTATGTCATTCACCAGTTATTTAACAAAGACTCTTAGTCGCTTTCGCATCATGTCCAGACTTTATTGAGACTCTTAGTCTATAACTTTCCCATTATTCATAATTAAAAGACCCATGGTTGTTTTCACATTATCCATGAACAAATTTATAAGCAACAGCTTGCATCAACATCATTCGTATGAGACCATAGTCGCCCGATGCATGCTCAGGCACTACTACGGTCACTCATCCACCAGTGTCTCTCTCACGAGTACATAAAAGCCCAAGGCGAAAATCGGGCATGATGCCCATCACTACCGCTAGGGGGGACGCCCCCAAGAATGGTAAAAACCGGACGCCAGGCCGTCCTGTGAGTATGACACTCACAACCCACGCGGGCAACACCCCTTGGGAGGCTAGCCACAAACGATAATTCTCTAAGTCCCAGAAAACGAAGCAAGCCAACAAGAGCATAAGTGCTCATTACAAAGTGTGGTCATCCACACAAAATATTCATTTCATAAAAATACATAGGGTCCAATACATAGAAAAAGGCATGGTCACCCATACAGAAATCTAAATGCAAAGCATGGCAACATAAGCCTTCAAAAGAGGCAAACAAGGCAAGCATCAATCTAATACATAAAAGGGCCTAGGCGGCCAACTCCCATCAAAACATGAGTATCACAGGCCAGGGGGAGGCGGACCCGACGTCCCCGCAGATCCATCGCAACCAGGTGGATAATAAGGCCCCTCATAATAGGGAAAATCAGCATCCCCCTCTAATTGATAGCCGAGGGTGCCATAATCCTCTGGCATGTCCGCGAACGGCGAGTCTGGAGGGTCGGTTTCTTCATTCCAGTCTCTAATCACGTTCCCTCTAAAGACAAACTTGTTGGGGCAAATCCCTTTGGTAACCAAGTTGGGATTCACCAAACGCAACTGGTTCACAGCATTCTTGAAGTTGCTATAGCCGACGCGGGTGTTCTCCCATCTGTGCTTGTGGGCCTGCTCCGCCATTTCAGTCTTTAGGGCTATATGGTCGGTCTCCAAGTTTGCCAGCTTCGTCTCATACTCAAAATTCTGCATGGATAATCAACCAAAGTCCTCCTACAAGTTTTCAAGCCTGCTCTGAACAATATTGCGCTCGGCCACTTCCCTCTCTAGCTGAGCGGACAAGTTCTTCTTCTCTCTCACCAGGCGATCCACCGCCTTGCCCGACTGGAACAACTTCTCCATCACAAACATATGTGATCTAGCAGCTGTTCTAGCAGCCTCCATGGAAGGATTGACTTCCCCATTTGTTATTGCCTCTATCGCTTCATTGTGGTAAGCAGGCAAATCGGGAGTCCACCCCATAGCAGCGAAGGGATCATAGGCCATGTCACTAGGATCCGAGTGGACAGAGGGTCCCGCCGCCAGTCGGTTTCTTTTGAGTCGCTTGTCCGCTCGAGCTCGACCTTTGCCCCGCGCATTCACCTAAGGAGGGTCGATAGAAGCCTCCGGCATAGGCACCTCATGAGGAGGCGGTGAGCAACGCGCCGGTTCGAGGGCGCCAACCTCTTCAAAATTGGGCCGAGCAACAGCACGCCTCATGCCACCCCCACCATTCATACTTTGGAACATTTTGCCTACAAAAGAAAAAGGAAGAATGTGTCACAAAAGAAATACACAAAACATCAACAATAAGCCAAACAAAGAACACAAGTAAGAAACATACAAGCAGCTTTACAAGGAGCAGAAAAAGGGGGGTCGAGACCGACTGGTTCAAAAATCCCACCAACAACCAATTTCAAGGCAGTTAGCCTCTCAACCCTTTTAAGATCCGCCCAATCCCAAACATAAGTTTCCCTAACTCTTGGAATCCCCCAGTTTGTCCTGAAGAGGGGGCAGCCATCTTCTCCAATCCACCAGGGATGAACCCCTGGAAGGGGGCGAATAAGAAAAAACTTGTCTGCCCAATTCTTGGGACGGTTGGGACAGCCTAACATGATCTTAGGGCGATTAGTTCGGCGGATTACCGACGCATACCCTTTGTTCTGACACTCAGCTCGGTAAAAGTAAAAGAACAGAGCAGCAGTAGGCTCAACACCCTCCACCTCACATTTTTGGCCGAACGCCAACACCTGCCACCAACCATTGCATCCAAGCTGGACGGGGCACACGTTCATAATGGTAAGAACATCCATCACCCAACGAGGAAAGGGGATGCTAAGGTTCCAAACAAAAAAAAGCCACCCATAAAAAAGAAATCCGCAAGGGTCGTTATGCTGCACTCTTGGGTCGATCTCCCTCCAAGGAACAGCCTGGCAAAGGTCGCCAACAACAGAAGAAATGTGGCTATTGAACTCATTAATAGTGGCAGGATCAACCCAAACACTACAACAAGCATGAATGGACGCCTTCACATCGGTATTGATGACGCCCGGATACTTAGCTCGAATTTTTCTCAAAAACTTGGCGGAAACCCGGTCCTTCAGGTCATGAGTCAGAGGCTCATTAGCCATAGGATGCCCAACCTCAAGAAACTGACTCTCTCTCTCATGGAACAATACCGCACCACCACCAATTCTCACAACTGCCCCTCCCAAGAAATCCCCCCAAGTCGAAACAGGGTCAGGAGGGTACCCACAAGCATGGCCGCCCGACCCAAATTGCGGCTCGCGGGAACCAGCCACATCCGTTGAAGACGACCCCAAGAAGCCGCTCAGGCACACACCCTCCACAGACTGACCAAAACCGGAGAACACGGGAGCCGATTGTTGCCCAACCCGATATCTAGAACCCAACTCCCTGCAAAGATCCCTGACATCCCCCGGATAAAAAGTCCCACCTTCCTCGGGGTAACATGGATGGGGAGGAATCTCAATAGCGATGGGCCGAGAACGATCAACAGGATACCCCCCCCCCCCTCATCGACTATAGAAGAAGAAGTAGAATCCATAAAGACAAAGACAAGGAGGCCACCTCACCTGATGGTCGCCTGAGCTAAGTGTGGCCACCCAACCGCGCAAAAGAGCAGCAACAATGGCAATGCTACGGCCGCCCGAAAAGCAGAATCACATAAAGAAGACTAGCTGTAAAAACATGAACAAACGCACAGTCAAAAACCAAAACAACTTTTGAAGAATCAAACACAAACCAATTTGTCCAAAGAAAGTCATGAATCAAAGACTTCAACAAGCAAAAAAACTCCAGAACGCTCAAGAACGTTCATCGAAAACTCAAGAACGCTCAAGAACATTCATCAAAAACTCAAGAACGCTCAAGAACGTTCATCTAAAACTCAAGAACATTCAAGAGAAACCAACCTTCAAGGGAATCCCGGCGGTGGTCGGCGGAGGTCCGGCGAGAAACCACCCAAAAACTTCAAACTCAAAGAAGAAAGAGGGAGGAGAAAGTAACTTCTAGAGAGAAGGTGAAAAATTCTTAGAGAGAGGTGAAAACAAAGAAGTGTGAAAAAACTTACACAAACCAAGGCTTTTTATAGGAAGGAAATGAAGATGGAAGCTCTACATGAAAGCATGGCCAACAACCAACATTCTTCAAATCTAACACACCACATGGCCGCCAACCACCATCTTTGAAGCCAACTCCCAGTACATGGCCTCTACAATGCTTCGCCGCCGTTAAAGAATGCGCACCGCACTTGGCCTCCAAGGCATCGTCACTACAAGGCATGGCCGCCAATGGGAGTAAGGGATTCACTCTCAAACCTCCAAATGCATGTCTCCCAAAGCGTGATCTTTCACCATGCAATGCAAGGCGCACTCGCACCCCCCCCCCAACGAGGCTACCGGGGACAGAAACTAACGGGGACAGAATCGCATCTTTTTGGAGGGACTAGTGATAATATAACAGCGGAAGCATACCCTGAGCAAGGACAAACGTGCCCCACCGTGGGCATGGCCTAGCGGCCATACCCCAATGGCCATGCCCCAATATTTATGGGCATGGTCTAGCGGCCATGCCCCACATTTGAGGGCATGGCCGCTAGGCCATGCCCAATATCTAAGGGCATTGGCCTAGCGGCCATGCCCCACATTTAAGGGGCATGGCCGCTAGGCCAATGCCCCACAAATTAAGGGGGATGGCCTAGCGGCCATGCCCCACAATGTAAGGGGCATGACCGCTAGGCCATGTCCCATAATTTAAAGGGCATGGCCTAGCGGCCATGCCCCACAATTTAAGGGCATGGCCTAGCGATGCCCCACAATTTAAGGCCACTAGGCCATGTCCCACATCGTGAAATATGGGACAACCATTATGCTTATCCAATCTTACGTGGGTGAGTAAGTCAATTGCGCATATGAACTCAGTTAAGATCCGCCTAAGATATCTCCAAGAAATATCTTCACGGCCACATCAACTCAAAAAGGATTCTCCTATAACGAATAGGAAACGGAATCCCCTAAATCTCGGACCTGCCTATGGCCACCCAACCTATAAAAAGGCTTAGGCAGACTCACTAAAGGTAACACACTTAACTTAGACTAGACTGGTTACCCTCGAATACTCTTACTGACTTAGGCATCGGAGGAGAATCGCGGGCCAGCACCCCTGCTATTCTTTGTTTTGCAGGAAATCGTCACCAGAGTTGCTCACTGAACCAGGTAAAAGCCCCCCGGGCCAGAACTTAGTTCATCAACAACTAAAAAAAAATAAGTAGTGTCAAACCTATGTTACTTATATAGATGCAAACTTAAGAATGAATTATGATTGATGGTATAATCTCAAATTAAAAATAATTAAGAATGAGAAACTATTAAAATCATTCATGGATAACGTAAAGGTAATACCTAATTAGTTTTCCAAATGAAATCTGAGACCAAATTCAATGGGAACCTATTTACTGTAAAAAAAATATATAATTAAGAACTTGTGTTGATTATGGTAAAGGTAATACCTAATTAGTTTGATCATTTTTTCTGACTAATTAGTTTGATTGAAACCGTGCACTAAAAGGATGAGGTACAATAAAAATGCTTCCAATGAACCTAAACTAAATGGCCAATTAGATTGAAAAAATTTGCAAAAGCTACACACCTAACTTGTTGGATGTCATTGAAAGAAGTGAAAAACCTACCTGGAGCAATATATTCAAAAGAGAAAGATGTATAGCATATAAAGAGCAACCAGATAATGGGTTGTTCACACAAAAGATACGAACCTCAACATTTTCAAATGCATTTTTTGGTTCGGGAAAAGGTGTCCGTGGCTTTGATTGCCCTCTTGGTGCATAATATAATCCCAATATCATCTACATTATGAAGTGAATCATGCATTGTTGCTTATTACAGTACATCCTAATTATCTAAGTATAGAGAGAGAGAGAGAGAGCAAATAGAGGGGAAAAGAATAAAACCTTCCCAAAAGCTTTTCTCCCTGTAAGAACCAATAAGATAGACAATAGTGATTCAGTGAGGCTACTACTACTACAGAATATCATCTGAAGCATGCAACATTTTGTTTTCATGAAGAGAAAACTATATTTTTGTCCCAGATAGATAAGATAGCACACAAGGACATACCTCTTATTTACCACGACGCACACCTCATGTGTAACCCCCTCTTTAGGTGGCACACAAGGACATATTCAGTCTTTGATTGAGATCGTTCACATGCTATTTTTTTTTCTTCTATTTGAGACTTTTTTAATAGGTCAACTCATGTTCGATCAAACTCCTTTGACATATTCGAATCTCGAATTCGAATAAGATCAAATTAGTGTTTTTTTTGGCAAGATACTTGTTGTGTACTTAGGGCATTGGCCTGTTAGTTTTGCCAAAAAAAATGTCATCCTATCTAGAACTATTTGAGAATTTAATATTTTAAAAGTTAATAATTCAAATTTGAATGGTTGAACATGTAACATCCTAAAATTTTTCTTTTAAAATTTGAAAAGTAACTAATAAATTCCTAACACAAATTGGGGACTTAAATCAGTAAGGCGAGAATTATACAATAACTAGAAATTTACTGCCATAAAAATACATTAATATATTGGTATATCACACGTATAAGTGTGTATCTGTTAATACGAAGTACATTACATCACAAAATATGTTAACTCATGTCCGCCCTATTTATATACATCAAAAGAGTTAGGCTAAAAAGTCAAAATATATCTGCTTATATCATGATATGTGTCTAAGGACTCTGAGCGTCACCAATGTATGGTACCACTACGTCACCCCAGCCTTCTGGAAAACCATAGGCCGGATACCCTGGGGAATATTGTGGAAGGTCTAAGGCTACAGGGAATACTGGTACATCGAACACGTGATACGTCGCTCCTACTACTACTGCACAAGGTCCTAGGAATGGGAGTGTCACCCATTCTACGTCGCACTGAACGAGTATATAGTATCAAAGCATTGCTAGTCTCAATACATCATAAGTAGGGAGTGAGAACGAAAATTCTCAGTAGAATAAAATTATAAGAACACATGATATATTCAGCTGTATAAGCTACAGAAAAGCATTATTACATTAAAATAAATAACACAAACTCATAACATTCGTAATTTGTCTTCCTCATGGTGGTGTACTTACTTACCTTCCGTATACTAGGGTGTCCCCTAACTGGATCCAAACGAAATCCATGATTGAGATCACCTTCCTTATCAATAAGCATTTCTCCATGTAATCCTGAGATCACCTCCCTTACCGAGGATCATTTCTCCGTAATGCTACAGAGTTTGAGTTAAAATATAGGGTAAATTACACTTTGGTGCCCTGTGGTTTAACTCTATTTCACTTTGGTACCATGTGGTTTGAAACCTGACACTTTGGTACCTTTTGGAGCTATTTTGTAATTTTAACCATAAAAAATTTTGCAAAATTACATATTGACCCCAAAATTTTGTATCCAAGGATCTATTTGTAATTTTTTGAAAGTTTTTTGGGGTCAATATGTAATTTTTGCAAAATTTGTTATACTTAAAATTACAAAATAGCTCCAAAGGGTACCAAAGTGTTAACAGAGAATACCACAGGGTACCAAAGTGTCAGGTTTCAAACCACAGAGTACCAAAGTGAAATAGGGTCAAACCTCAAGGTACCAAAGTGTAATTTACCCTAAAATATAATACATACATGCATTAATCAGAATATATCTATCTCAATAGATAATATATTGTAGGACTCTTTATTTATTTATTTATAAGTTGAGTCTTAAGTTATAATTATTTTAATTATTGAATAGCCTTGAGTTCAATAACAGTCACAGTCCAATGGTCTCACGTTTGGGTAAATTGGTACATAAATTATCATGTCCAGGTATCCTATAGAATCCAATAAACATGTCCAAATGTCACAAGTTTTATATCTTAAATTATCTAACATTTGATTTACATATTTATGTAATAGTCCCACACTAGTTATCCATGATAGATAACATATATTCTGACTAAAACATGAAAACAATAGTCATAGTAATATATTGTAGGACTCTTTATTTATTTATTTATAGGTTGTGTGTCTCCATTATGCTTCGTCATCTAGTTCACTACATATCTAACCACCTTGCTGTAAAGAAGTTATCCACACTTTTACTAAAGTTTCTAATTTCTCCACGTTTGCCAAATTGTAATTTCCTATGAAGTTTTATCCAAATAATCATTACCCTATTCCTATATATATATATGTAATATATATATATAACCACACGTTGCCACTTACACCTTCGTATATATATGTATACCTATGTATGTATGTTATATATAACTTAGCTAATGTCAATTTTGTTTGTGACGTGTGGATTTAAAATGACACTTATTGATTTGATTGGATATACTTATGACATTTAAAAAGATTGGTTTGTCCCTAACATTTTTACTTTGTTTCTAACTGTACAGTTTCCATAAATTAACTTACACACATATATATATATAAACATATATGATAACCATATATACATTTACACTTGGTCACACATATTAAAGAGGTTTTGATATAGGTATGGAAATTATAAAATTGTAATTTTGGGGCATTACAATTCTCCTATCCTTCTAAATTTTTTGTCCTCAAAATTTAGGGTCATACCTCAAGTAAATAATTTCGGGTAGTTTTGCCGTATATCATCTTCCATTTCTCATGTTGCTTTTCTTGGTGACAAACCTTCCCATACCACTTTGACTAAAGGAACATATTTATTTCGCAATTTCTTTTCATCAGTTTCTATATTTTGAACAGGTTTCGGTTGATATGTTAAATCCTCTCTCAATTGTACTGACTCAATATCTAGAACGTGTGAAGGGTCAGAAATGTATTTACGAAGTTGAGAGACATGGAAGACATTGTGAAGCTTAGACAAATTTGGTGGTAAAGAAATTTGATAAGCTACGAGACCAACCCTTTTGAGAATTTGAAAAGGACCAATATATCTAGGACTCAACTTTTTAACTTTTATTGACCTGCCAATCCCGGTTGTAGGAATAACTTTTAAGAAAACATGTTCTCCTTCTTTGAATTCAAGAGGCTTTGTTTGTCTGTCAAAGTAACTCTTTTGTCGACTTTGAGCCGCCAACAATCTATCCCTGATCAATCTTATCTGTTTTGACGTCTCCTGAACTAAATCTAGTCCTAACAAGTTCCTCTCTCCAACCTCAACCCAACAAACGGGTGATCGACACTTTCTTCCATACAAAGCTTCATAGGGAGCCATCTTTAAGCTAGAGCGGTAACTGTTATTATATGCAAACTCTGCTAAAGGAAAATACTTCTCCCAGTTACCCCCTTGTTCTAAGGTACAAGCCCTAAGCATATCTTCTAAGGTTTGGATTGTCCTTTCAGTTTGGCCATCGGTTTGTGGGTGGTATGCAGTACTAAACCTTTACTTTGTTCTAAAGGCTTCTTGTAAGACTTTCCAAAATCTAGAAGTAAATCTAGGGTCCCTATCTGACACAATGCTGGAAGGTATCCCATGCAATCTTACAATCTCCTTCACATACAAATTAGCCAATTTATCTAGTGAATAAGTGATTCTAATTGGTAAGAAGTGAGCAGATTTAGTTAGCCTATCCACTATGACCCAAATAGCATCATGCCCCAATTGAGTCTTAGGTAATCCTACAACAAAATCCATTGATATGTTGTCCCATTTCCACTCAAGAATATCTAAAGGTTGTAGCATGCCAGAAGGTTTTTTATGTTCCATTTTGACTTTCTGACTAGTCAAACATTTTGCCACATATTCAGCAATTTCTTTTTTCATACCTTGCCACCAACGAACTTTCTTGAGGTCGTGGTACATCTTGGTACCACCAGGATGGATAGTATACTTGTCATCATGGGATTCTTCTAAAATTTTATTTCTTAACTCCTTATCAGCTGGCACACATAATTGTTTCCTAAATAGTGTTGGAGATTGTGCCCTAGGGCCAATCATTTTATGTAAATATGTTTTGAACATATTATTAATTTATGGAGATAAATTAATGGTTATCATGTTATTAACATGTTTACTATGATAGCGTCCATGATTAATTATGAGATAATTAATCTAAATTTTTCCCTGGTCGATTGTTTTCGTGGGAACGAAAATGAACTAAGACCAGCATGACCTCGGTGCATAGAGATGCATGCACTAGATGCTGGGACGAGAGTCATGGTGCAATTACGTAAGGGGTTACGGGTTGCTGGACTGACCTGGAGAGTCCTGCATGGGTTTAGTCATCAGCTTGCCTCTCCTGTACGCCTGTAGCAATGCCTTAGACCTGAGGTCATCATTATTCCGGCGTTGCAGTTGTCAGACTTTGGCTTAGTCTAACGTTGCCCGTAACAGGGTAGCCATAAGGGCTAAGTACGGGTTTGGTTGATTGCCGTGCTGAGGAATGTGGATTGGCCAAGATGGGATTTTGTCCCTCATAAGATGAGAGATATCTAACTGGCGCCTTCGATGAGTCTGCCCAGGAAAAGAGTGGCCACTCAGGAAATTGGGACTTACTCCGGGAATCGAGAAAGTTGTGGTTTGGATTATGGATGACTTTCCTGTGCCTAGTCCATGACCAAGATATCGTAGGACAATAGGGTCTCTAACAAGGAGGTACTGAGATTAAGTCGTTTTGGTAAAAACGATAACTCACGTGTTTTGGGTAGTCGTGATGGCTTGCTAGAGTCCGCTCAAGACTTGTAGGTCATGGGGATGGCTTGCTGCCAACTTCACGTGGGGCCTGCTAGGTCACACATGAGCAGGATTAGGATACCGTTTTAAAAGGGACACGAATTAGGGTTAATTCGTGGGTCACTCCGGTGGCACGATTTAAGACACAGAGGAAATGTCTGGGACATTAGGTCTTGTCTTAATTAATCTACAGTTGTGGAATATTTAAATTTGTGGGACAAGTTTAAATATAATAATTGTTAAATGATTAATGGAGATTAATTATTTACAATTAAAATATTAGGGAAAAATAATTCAGATAAGGTTCCTAAAAGTTAGGAAATTATTGAATTATAAAATTCCCCAATATTATTTTGAGGGTGGCGCCTCTTTTGGATTATTTGGATAAATAAAATTGTTTTATTAATTCAAATAATAAGTTTGAATTCAAAAGATTTGATGGAGATATCAAAAGATTTGATTCAAATAGATTTGGTGAGATCTCCTCTTAGTATCTTTGGTGAATCATAAATTAGGAAGATTTTTTATTTATAAAATTCCAAAGAAAAATAAAAGGAGATGGCGCCTTCTCTTGTGGGTCCCATGGGAAGATTTGGTCTTCCATTTGATTCTCAGAGATTGCATTTTGAATTTAAATTAAAATATTAAGGTAATATTTTAATTGTAAATTCAAGTCCTAAAATAATTATATTTCAGAATATCATGATTTTAGGAATAATTAAATCACCAAATAATATTATTATATATATGAGGCAAGTCGACTTGCCCCATAAGACTAAGCAAGTCTAACCCAAGTTTTGATTTTCTTCCTCCTTGAAGAGAGAGAGAAAATCGCACCTTTGCACCCATAGAGAGAGAAAGTCGACTTTTGCTAAGAGTTAGTAAAAATCAACTTGACTCCATAGCTAGGGTTTAAGAGAAGATCGAAAAGGCAAGAAGGAGTTCTTGTGGGGGGGTTTCTTCTATGCGCCACTTTTGCCGATTGGATTCAAGAAGGAGTTCCTGAATTCAAGTAATGTAGATTGGTCCCTGGTTCTTTTGGAGAAAAGAACGGAAGGCTAGCACCTTGGTGTCCAAGAAACTGTTCGTGTGGATCACCGGAAGAGGGAGAACGCTGAGAGTGGGCTCCTTGTACACGCCTCTTACAACCATCCGATTGAAACTCATGAGGTATACCTGTTGGAGATTGTGCCCTAGGGCCAATCATTTTGAGAATATGTTTTGAACATATTGATTAATTTATGGAGATAAATTAATGGTTATCATATTATTAGCATGTTTACTATGATAGCATCTGTGATTAATTATGGGATAATTAATCTAAATTTGTCCCTGGTCGATTGTTTTCGTGGGAGCGAAAATGAACTAAGACCAGCATGACCTTGGTGTATAGAGATACATGCACTAGATGCTGGAACGAGAGTCATGGTGCAATTACGTAAGGGGTTATGAGTTGCTGGACTGACCCGGAGAGTCCTGCATGGGTTTAGTCATCAGCTTGCCTCTCTTGTACAACTGTCACGAAGCCTTAGACCTGAGGTCATCATTATTCCGGCGTTGCAGTTGTCAGACTTTGCTTAGTCTAACGTTGCCCGTAGCAGGGTAGCCATAAGGGCTAGGTACGGGTTTGGTTGATTGTCGTGCTGAGGAATGTGGATTGGCCAAAATGGGATTTTGTCCCTCATTAAATTGGGAGATATCTTACTGGCGCCCTCGATGAGTCTGTCCAGGAAATGCGTGGCCACGCTAGGAAATGGGACTTACTCAAGAAGATCGAGAAAGTTTACGTTTGGATTATGGATGACTTTCCTGTGCCTAATCCATGACCAAGATATCGTAGGACAATAGGGTCGATGTCAAGGAGGTACTAAGGTTAAGTCGGTTTTGGTAAAAACGATAACTCACTTGTTTTGGGTAGTCGTGATGGCTTGCTAGAGTCCGCTCACGACTTGTAAGTCATAGAGGTGATTTACTGCCAAATTCACGTGGGGCTTGCTGGGTCACACACGAGCAGGACTAGGACACCGCTTGAAGGGACGCGAATTAGGGTTAATTCGTGGGTCACTCCGGTGACACATTTTAAGACATAGCAAGAATGTCTGGGACATTAAGTCTTGTCTTAAATAATCTACAGTTGTGATATATTTAAATTTGTGGGACAAGTTTAAATATAATTGTTAAATGGTTAATAGGGATTAATCTATTTACAATTATAATATTAAGGAATAATAAATCAGATAAGGTTCCTAAAAGTTTGGAAATTATTGATTTATAAAATTCACTAATATTGGTATAGAGGGTGGCGCCTCTTTGATGGTTTTAATTAATAGAATTGTTTTATTAATTTAAATCATCAATTTGAATTTGAGTTAGATTCATGATTTGAATTAAAGATATTAGTGTAATATTTTAATTCAATAATGAATTTAAATTCAAGATTCAAAATTTGAATTAAAGATATTAGTGTAATATTTTAATTCAAAATCATTGGGATAAAATAAGTTGGTTATAACTTCCTAAAAGTTAGGAGTTATTTTTTATTTATAAAATTTCAATAAAATGGAAGGCATTAGGCGCCTATCTTGGTGGGTCCCAAGGGAAGATATGATCTTCCATTTGATTCTCCAAGATAGCAGTATGAATTTGAATTAAAATATTATGGTAATATTTTAATTAGATATTCAAGTCCTAAAATATGATATTATTATAATGTCATGATTTTAGAATTATAAAATTCCATATTTTTGGTAATTATAAGCTTGAAAGTCGCCTAGCCCAAGGACATAAGTGAAACCCTATTTTCATTTGGCAATTTCGTCTTCCTCCTTGTAGAGAGAGAGAGAAAATCGCCTCCTTGCTTCCTAGAGAGAGAATTCGAATTTTCCTAAAGAGTTAGTGAGAAATTCGAGTTGTAGGATTGTTAGGGTTTTGAGAGAAGAAAAACAAAAGGTGTTTTGTGTTGTTCTTCTCCTGCGCCACTTTTGCTCTTTGTTTCAAGAAGGAGTTCTTGATTCAAAGTCTGTAGATTTAGTTCCCTGGTTCCTTTGGAGAAAGGAACGGAAGGCTAGCACCTTGGTGTCCGATAAACCGTTTGTGTGGATCACCGGTGGAGGAAGAACGCTGATAGTGGACTTCTCGAACTCGCCTAAGTACAACCAAGCCGATTTAAACCTTGAGGTATACCACTTATCTAACGAGGTTTTATATTCAACTAGCGGATCTCGGGTGGGAAATCTTGGGCAGCGCATAAAATTTTTGTTTTGCTTTTGCTTCCGCTGCGTGTTTTGCTCCGGGATTTCCCAACAATACCACTATCTAAAAGTTTTAAATTCTGCTAGCGGATCCGTTCGGGAATTCTAGGACCTAGGCGCGTTTATTTTATTTTATTTTTCCTGCTTCCGCTGCGTTAGGCGCCTAGGATTCCCAACAAATAGGATGGTTCCAATAGTTGTCTTTTCAAAGTTCTCTCGCCCTACTTGCTTTTGTAAAAATTGATCATTTTTACTGGGCTTCTTGAATTTGAGATTGTAATTTACACTCAATTCTTAATTGCCTTAAATGTATACTATGAGGTGACAACATGACTAACAACCTTAGGCTTCTAAACTCCTCTAATAATTTGAATTCATGAACCATCATCTGAGCAATGTGCAAGGATTTCCTACTAAGGGCATCAGCTACTACATTAGCTTTTCCCAGATGATATCTGAACTCAAAGTCATAATCCTTAAAAAACTCTATCCACCTCTGTTGCTTCATATTTAACTCCTTTTTATCAAAGAGATATTTAAGGCTTTTATTGTCACCTATGTTACCTGGGTACGGCAGATTTCACAAAGTACCCGTACGGGTACGCATCAGGTACGTCTGGGTGCGTACCTGATGCATGGCTATTTAAAAGAAAACTGAAAATCACAAAAACAAAGAAAATCGGATATCACGAAAAAAACAGAGCAAATCGGGTACTTTGAGTCGCTGAACAATTGAAGAGCATTGTTGTGAATTGTGATGTATGCGACTATGCGTGTGTGGTCTCTCTTTCAATGAATGAAGATGTGAGAGAGAGAAATAGAGGAAGATGTGGTAATGGAGGAAGATTTTTGTGGAGGCTTCTAATATTCTATAGGCTATCATAGAGAGACACTATGCTATTTACTTTATGCAACCGACTTTAATATTTAATAATAAAAAGTAAAGTTTTTTAACCACAACAAAGCTTTTTCTATATATCAAAAAACAACAAAGTTTTTTCTTGATAAATTTTGGTGTCAAATATCTTCTTTTTCAATATTATTTTATAATTGAAGAAATATTGAAAGGGTAGAAGACTGAAGCCACTTACAATTTTTTTAATTAATTATTATATTATTTGAAAAATGAAAATACATATGTTAATTGATTCAACTTTCTCTAGTTATTATATATATATATATAATATTTTTATTTTATATATGTGATATATATATGATTAAATGAAAAATTATTATATATATGATATTTTTATAATTTTTTTTAAATATACTATGCCGTACCCGTACCCTATAATTTATAAAAATAGCCGTACCCCGTACCCGTACCCATGCACGTACTCGTACCCGTGCAAAAGTAACATAGATTGTCACTAAACACTTTAAATTGAGCTCCACACAAGTAATGCCTCCAAATTTTTAAGGCAAAAACAACAGCTGCTATTTCTAGGTCATGGGTAGGGTAATTTTCCTCTTGGGGTCTAAGTTTGCTAGAAGCATAGGTTACAACTCGCCTTTCTTGCATTAACACACACCCTAATCCTCTCTTAAATGCATCACTGTATACCTCGAAGTGAACCATTGGATCAGGAATGATGAGCACAGGTGCAGAAGTCAATTTTTCTTTGAAAGTTTGAAAATTATCCTCACATTCCTAAGTCCAAATAAAAGTATGTCTTTTTCTTGTTAGCCTAATCAGTGGCAAAGCTATTTGGGAAAAACCTTTAATGAATCTGTTGTAATAATAGGCTAATCCTAGGAAACTTCGAATTTCAGTGACACTTTTGGGCCTTTCCCACTGTAACACAACCTTGATCTTACTAGGGTCTAATGCTACCCCATCTTTGGTGATCACATGCCCAAGGAATTTAACCTCTTCTAACCAAAAATCACATTTTTCTAATTTTGCAAACAATTGTTTGTCTTTTAGCACCTGCAACACAGTTCGGAGATGTTGTTCATGCTCCTCCTTAGTTTTAGAGTGGATGAGGATATCATCAATAAAAACAATTACAAAAGTGATCCAAATATGGTCTGAATATTTGATTCATATAATCCATAAAAATTGCTGGGGCATTTGTAAGTCCAAAAGGCATAACCAAATACTCATAATGACCAACCTAGTTCGAAAAGCAGTTTTGGAATATCTTCTATTTTTATTTTCATTTGATGATATCTTGATCTTAAATCTACTTTGAAGAATACAGAAGCACCTCTTAACTGATCCAACAGATCATCTATCCTAAGAAGAGGATATTTCTTCTTTATTGTTACTTTGTTCAACTGTCTATAATCTACCCACAATTGCATACACCCATTCTTCTTTTTCACAAAAAGCACAGGGGTTCCCCATGGTGACACACTAGGCCTAATAAATTGTTTAGCTAGCAGATCTTCCAATTGCTTTTTCAACTCCCCTAATTCTACACGGGACATCCTATAAGGTGCAATAGAGATAGTACCAGTTCCTGGAATTAAATCAATGGAAAATTCTACTTCTATCTCAGGAGGAAGACTAGTGATGTCAGAAGGAAATACTTCAGGATATTCATTAATTATTGGAATGGTGGTTACCTTTTGATCAACCTCTATCTTTGAAGTACAAAGGAGAACATAGCCTTGTGTTTCTTTTGTCAAATTTTGCCTAACCTGGGTGGCATTAAGAAATGACAAGGTTGGAGAGTCCTGAAAATAAATGGTCTTCTCAATACAATTAAGAATTACTTGATTAGAGAATAATGGATCCATTCCTAAAATAACGCCAATGTCTTGTAAGGGCAAACCTACCATATTAACAATAGATGACTTATTTTGTACAAGAATTGGGCAATCTAGACAAGCTTGTGAGGTCATCATTGTTTTCCCAATGGGAATAGAAACTGATAGCTCAAAGGGTAAGATTAACATATGCAATTTGAAATTCTGCCCATCCTTGATATGCGTCATGCCCTAAATACTCCCTTTTGTACTATTTGTTGGACTAGTTGATGCCATGTTGTTTACAACATAAATAAAATAATTATTGAGGTGATCAGGCTCAATAATACAAAGTCATGATAAAACAGTACAACATCAATTAGTTCAACATTTATACGATTTGTAATGTGTCCCTAACCAATTTTTTAGAATAAAACTGTGTTCTGATACCAAAATGTAACATCCTAAAATTTTTCTTTTAAAATTTGACACATAACTAATAAATTCCTAACACAAATTGGGGACTTAAATCAGTACGGCGAGAATTATACAATAACTAGAAATTTACTGCCATAAACATACATTCATATATTGGTATCTCCCACATATAAGTGTGTATCTGTCAATACGAAGTACATTACGTCACTAAATATGTTAACGCCTATCTGCCCTATTTATATACATCAAAAGGGTTAGGCTAAAAAGTCAAAATATATCTGCTTATATCATGATATGTGTCTAAGGACTCTGAGCGTCACCAAGGTCGGGTACCACTGCGTTACCCCAGCCTTCTGGAAAACCATAGGCCAGATACTCTGGGGAATACTGTGGAAGGTCTGAGGCTACAGGGAATACTGGTACATCGAACACCTGATATGTCGCTCCTACTACTACTACACAAGGTCCTAAGAATATAATGGGAGTGTCACCCATTCTACGTCGCACGGAACGAGTATATAGTATGTAGGCATTGTTAGTCTGAATACATCATAAGTAGGGAGTGAGAACAAAAATTCTTAGTAGGATAAAATTATAAGAACACATGATATATTCAGTTGTATAAGCTACAAAAAAACATTGTTACTTTAAAATAAATAACACAAACTCATAACATTCGTAATTCGTCTTCCTCATGGTGGTGTACTTACTTACCTTCGATATACTAGAGTGTCCCCTAACTGGATCCAAACAGAATCCATGATTGAGATCACCTTCCTTATCAAGGATCATTTCTCCGTATAATCTTGAGATCACCTCTCTTACCGAGGATCATTTCTCCGTAATGCTACAGAGTTTGAGTTAAAATATAATACATACATGCATTAATCAGAATATATCTATCTCAATAGATAATATATTGTAGTCCTTCATTTATTTATTTATAAGTTGAGTCTTAATTTATAATTATTTTAATTATTGAATAGACTTGAGTTCAATAATAGTCACAGTCCAATGGTCTCACATTTGGGTAAATTGGTACATAAATTATCATGTACAGGTATCTAATAAGGTCCAATAAACATGTCCAAATGTCACAAGTTTTGAATCTTAAATAATCTAACATTTGATTTACACCACATTAGTTGAGATTTATCCTACCTCAATTCCTTAAGCTAATGTGAAGAACTTCTATGGCACTAGAGCTTCTTATCTCCTGCGACCTTCTATCTGCTTTTGTGTGAGATTATGAAGTTGAAACTACTTCTATTTATAGGCTGTGTGTATCCATTATGCTTCGTCATCTAGTTAACTACATATCTAACCACCTTGCTGTAAAGAAGTATCCACACTTTTACTGAAGTTTCTAGTTTTTTCACGTTTGCCAAATTGTAATTCCCTATGAAGTCTTATACAAATCATCATTAACCTATTCCTATATCTATATATATAACCACACATGACCACTTACACCTTCATATATATATATACCTATGTATGTATGTTATAACTTATAGGTTAAAGTGCACTTTTGGTCTCAAAACTTTGGCAAAGGTTTCAATTTGGTCCCATAACTTTTTTTGTTGCAATTTTGGTCCCATAACTTTTGAAAACATGTCACTGTTGGTCCCAATATTGATTTCTGTCCATTATCTGCTGCTAAAAATGATTTGACATACTGAGTTGGATGATGACGTAGCAAATATGGGTGAAGTTATGGAACAAATGGAAATCAACTTGGGACTAACAGTGAGACGTTTTTAGAAGTTATGAGACCAAAATTGCAACAAAAAAAAGTTATGGGACCAAATTGAAACCTTTGCCAAAGTTATGGGACCAAAATTACAACAAAAATGTTATGGGACCAAATTAAAACCTTTGCCAAAGTTTTGGGACCAAAAGTGCACTTTAACCTAACTTATATATAACTTAACTAATGTCAGTTTTGTTTGTGACATGTGGATTTAAAGAGACACTTATTGATTTGATTGGATATACTTATGACATTTAAAAAGATTGGTTTGTCCCTAACATTTTTAGTTTGTTTCTAACTATACAATTTCCGTAAATTAACTTACATATATATATAAACGAGTAAACTACTAAATTGGTCCCTGGATTATTGACTCACTGCTAGATTGGTCCCCGAATTTAGGAAATTGACAAATAGGTCCCCAAATTTTTCTAACGAGTCAAATAGGTCCTCGAATTTTTCTAACATTTGTCAAATAGGTCCTTCTGTGCATGTTATTCGGGGACCTATTTGACTAACGTTAGAAAAATTCGAGGACCTATTTGACTCGTTAGAAAAATTTGGGGACCTATTTGTCAATTTTCTAAATTTAGGGACCAATCTGTCAGTGAGCCAATAATCCAGGGACCAATTTGGTAGTTTACTCATATATAAACATATATGATAACCATATATAGTTATATACATTTACACTTGGTCACACATATTAAAGTGGTTTTGGTATAGGTATGGAAATTATAAAATTGTAATTTTGGGGTATTACATAACAAAACAAATTTAGATATATATATATTTATTCTTTGTTCTTTAACTTAAATATTTAGGTTTTTTCCCTTAATTTTGAAAGATCAACTAAAACTTCTTTTACCACTAACTTAACTTTTTTTTTTGCAATTTTGGTCCCATAACTTTTGAAAACGTCTCACCGTTGGTCCCAATACTGATTTCCATCCATTATCTGCCGCTAAAGATGATCTGACATACTAAGTTAGATGATGACGTGGAAAATATGAGTGAAGTTATGGGACAGATGAAAATTAGCTTAGGACCAACAGTAAGACATTTTTAGAAGTTATGAGACCAAAATTGCAACAAAAAAAGTTATGGGTCTAAATTGAGACCTTTGCAAAGTTTTGGGTACAAAATTGCAACAAAAAAAGTTATGGGACCAAATTGAAACCTTTTCCAAAGTTGTGGGATCAAAAGTGCACTTTAGCCTTTAATAAAAAATGTTAAGACTTTTTTTTAAAACAATTAAGGCACTTTTTCTATATAATTGATAGATTATTGAGATTGGTATTAATTTGACATTAAAGTATGACAAAAGTACTGTTGGTATCCCCAATGTATAGGGTTTTTTTTAGTTATACTCCCAACGTATTTTTGTCAATTATACCCCAAACGTTTTACTTTGAGTCAATTATACCCCAACCTTGCATTTTTTTTTGTTTTAAGGTCCTTAAATTTCCATTATTAAGAAATCTTCCATTAAACTCAAGATTTTTTTGTTTGTCATATTTAATGAACTAGTCTTTGCAATTGAGAAACCAGAAAAATCTCTCCCCTTTGTTTCTCACAGTTTCGACAACCACCCACAAACTCGCCGGTGAGCCTCGAATAAACAGAAATCGAGCAGAAATACCATTAGCTCTTACTCCCGGCGTTAACACACAATCTCCCGTGGTGGTGCCGTCATGGTCGTCGAAATTGAAAAGTAAAGTAACTTCAAAACCCCTATGGAGAGAGAGGTAAAATAGAGAAGATATGTGAGAGAGGCGGTTGTAAGGGAAGGAAAAAAAGTGAGAACGACGTAATTTATAGGAGACCAGGAAGCTGAGAACGATGACGAGAAGGACCATACCCTCAATGTTTCACATTTGAGTCATTATAATTGACCAAAAACACTATTAGGGGTATAACTGAAAATGACTCATATGTTGAGGATATCAACAGTACTTTTGTCTTAAAATATTAGTATTTGTGTCAATTTAATACTTTCTAATTAAATTAAAGATACTAAATATTGTTTTAAGAAAAATATTCTTTTCTAAAAGTTAAGTACATAACTAATTTGCCTAAAATCAATGAATTACTAGCTCACTTGCTTCGGGTGTGTTTGGGATGGGGATTTATCTCTATTTTATTTCATTATCCCCATTTTATTTTATAATTGGAGTTACTGTGTAAATTTAGTGTTTGTTTTGCCTCATATTTTCATTTCATTTCATTTTAATATCATTACATTTCATTATCTATCTAATTACTATCATACTCTTACTTATATACTTATAATTACTTATATTCTAATACAAATATAAAAAAACTATTAAACAAAATAGTAATTTTCACTACCCTCATTTATTACACTTACCTTTTTTTTCTCTCTCCATAATTTCTTACTAACTTTTTTCTCTCTCCACCACACACATTCCCACATATATATATATATACTAGGGGCTTTGCGTGCCCGTTAGAATAAATAAGGGACTAAATTGTTAACTTAGTAAAGAAAGAGAGACCAAATAATAAATTTTCTCTTATTTTTAATTTCATAGACTATAGTTTTGAACATGGACGACCAGAAAGGGGTGGAGCCATATAATATTAGACTAGGGCTTTGCGTGCCCTAACGGGCACGCAAATATGTATGTAAAATAAATAANGTATATAATGCATATTGACATACGTTTGAATCTATTTTTATTTTTATGTTTTTTAGAACAATTACTAAAATTATTTTTTAAAAATAAAAACAAAAAAATGTTCTAGTTTACAATGAAATGGAAAAAAAAAATCATAAAGTGAGCTTTTTCAATAACAATATGTATGGCTAGCTAGTTGGCTACTCTAATGTGTACGTAATGAATGACTCCATACATATTGTTAAGTATTGAACAAATAGAAGGAGAGACACAACTGAGAAGAATTGAAGAAAGACCTCTATATTTGAATGAATCCTCTACAATGATTCTTTTTTTCTTTTGCCGGCCACAAAACGCATTACATAATAATTAAAATATATTTTAATATTTTAATTTGACAGAAATTATTAAAAGGATAGAGAAAGAGTGTGTAAAGAATATATAAGGAAATTAAATTACTTTGGCGAACCAACTTGAGTGAGTCGACCAACTTGTCTCACTTTAACACTTTTATATTTATCTATATAAAATGATTTAGACGAAGACTAATCATATACCTGCATTCGCATGAGAAGATCAGAACTCTGCTTAACGCGAAAGCGATTACGTGTGAAATCGGCTCGAAGGGATTCCACGTAAGCACGTTGTTCCTCAGTGCCTGCATCAGGATCAAACTCCCAATGTTGTCGACCCACGAAATTGTTCACTGATACAAGCCCTTTCCCTCCTTCTGCTATCTTCAACTTCCACATTTATATATATATATAAATATATCTCTCTCTCTATATATGTATATATGTATATATGTATGTATTGACACCCCAAAAGAGGAAAAGATATTACTCTGTTAGTGTTGTATATGTGGAAATATAGAAGAAAAGGGAGAGAGAGAGAGAGAGAGAGAGAGAGAGAGAGAGAGAGAGAGAGAGAGAGAGGAGAGATGATNGGTGAGCTAAGATTACTTCAACCCGACTCACCATTTATGCGGGTTAAACGGGTCTAACCCGCGGGTTGGAACCCGTTTTGACGGCTCTCCCTAAAATCAATGAATTACTAGCTCACTTGCTTCGTATTTTGAAAATTTACAAGAGAATGATTTTGTTAGTTTGACTTTGACTTTGACATATAGTCGAGTTCCTTTCCTGTTTTTTCTACGGTTCTACGCATTTGTAAATATAACTTACGCCAAACTATACTTTTGTTCGATTTTTTTTTTCAGGTTTCAATTTGGTTTTGTATTTTTTTTTTTTGCACTTTTAGTCTCATATATTTTAATCATGTGTAAAAATAGTCTCATATCTTTTTTTTCTTTACAAATTCGGTCTCATATCTTTGCAAAAAAGGTTCACGGTTAGACCCAGAATGTGGAACTTTTTGCAAAGATATAAGACCAATTATGCAATCTGACTAAAAGATATGAGACCAAGTCTACAACTTGACCAAAAAATATGATACAAAAAATGCAACAAAAAAATATGCGGGACTAAATTGAGACCTTAACAAAAGATATGAAACCAAAAGTACACTTTCACCTATATTTTATTTGTTTATGGATATAAATAAGACTAAAAGAGTAAAAGTATAAATAAAAATTAAAAGCATTAATAATAAGTCAATACCTCATTTTGGTCATCAAATTATGAGGTCAATTTTATTTTGGTTATAATTTCTTTTTGTTCTATTTTAGCCCTTAAATTTTCAAATTGTCCACAATTTGTGATTTCGTTTAGTTTTGCTGTTATTTTTAATTTGGACAGTTGAGATTGACTATTTCTCTCTCTCTCTCGTATATGCCATAATAACTAAGTTGGAAAATAGAGAAAGAAAAAACTTCTTTCTTAGTTACAAATTAGAGATGAATTTGTAGTTAATCTTTCTTTCAAATATTAGAAAATTTTCTATTTTTTTTTTTACTAACTCACTTGTTATGACTTATGACACATATGAGAGAGAAATAATCAATCTCAAGAGTTCGTTTTAAAAATAACTATAAAAATTAGATGAAATTTCATTTTTGACTCGTTGCCAAAAAATTACATTTTGGACTAAGTGAAACAAATGTGAAAGTTTAAGGACCAAAATAGAATAAAAAATTATTTTAGGACCAAAAGGAAAATGATCTCATATTCTTAGGACCAAAATGACTATTTGACCTTGATCATAATAATAGTAACAAGGTCAAAATGCAAATTTGGTCCCATATCTTTTGCTGAGTTTCCAATTTGGTCTTGTATCTTTTTTTGTTGCACTTATAATTCTATATTTGCAAAAGGTCCCAATTTGATCTCATATCTTTTGGTCAGGTTGCAGAATTGGTCTCATATCTTTGCAAACGAATCAACCGTTAGTTAATCCTTTTACAAAAGTATGAGACCACTTTTGCACCTCACCCAAAAGCATAGGATTAATTAATTCTACAATTGACCCACAGATATGAGACCAAATTGAGAACTAAACAAAAGATATGGGATGAAATTGGTAGTTTGGCAATAATAATAATAAAGAAGAAGAAGAAAAAAGAACACAAGCATATGCATTACACAAGTGGAACGATGCGTTTAATTTTCAGAAGTGCTAGAAGATGCAACTTTTTGTCCGCTTCCTCCACCATCTTCTTCTTCCTCCTCCATAGTGTTAGGGTTTGGAGACTTGCAGATTGCCATCTTTTCTTCACACTATCACACCAGCTCGCATGCATCGGAACCCTGAATTTTTCAATTTTCCCTCCGATATTCGATTTTTTTACCACGATTCTTTAGAATACTGCAATTTCCTCCATAGTTTTGTTCCGGTAACTCGCGATATCCAAAAATATCGATTGCATCACGCGCAACGGTAGGATATGTTGTTCCATGCTTAATATAACACTTGTCGGGGATAAGCTGGAGTATTTAACGTCGCTGGACTTATGTTAGTTAGATTGAGCGGTTGGCGTGCAGCACATTAATGTGTTTGGAATTAAAAAATTTCCAGTAATATTTGTTTCCGGTGTTTGCATTTCTTGATAAAGGGTGGTCAACGTTGGTGGATTCCAGAGTTTGTGTTCGTAGTGGGTAAGTTCATGGAGGATTATTGAAGCATGGTGCATGGACAGGAGCATAGTTACTGGTTCGTTCCCTTTTTGGAACAGCGTTACTGGAGAGTAATTGAAACTTTCTCAATTTTGGAAGGAACATATACTGGGTATATCTGGGTTTTGTGCAATGTCTCGCTGCTTTCCATTTCCGCCACCTGGATATGCAAAGAAGACTAAAATTGATGATGCCGATTTACTGATAAAGGTTATTATTATACTGTTCCTATATTCACCTTATATAATTTAAGATAGCGTGGGAGACAAACATGGATTTTCTTTTGGGTAGCACAATGTTTATTATGAACTGATATGGTTCTTTAGTCTATATCTACTTGGACCGTTATATGTTGTTAGTATATATATTTTGTGAAGGTATTCATTTGTTCTTCATGGAACTCTCATTCTGATCAGAGCCCATTATAAATTGATTACATGGATCGGATTTGAAAGGGCTTTTACTGTATTGATATCATGTCTCCACTCTGCCATGAAAGACAAAAATATCTCTAAGTTTTATACTAAATTTGGTTGGGGCTTGAGAAGATAATTGGAGGCTTACTTTATAGAGCTTTTTGCCTACTTTGATCAGTTATGATTGTAAACACTTGATTGATGAAAGTTGGTTATTCTGACTTCAATTTCTTGGTTCATGCTTAATGAAATATTGCATTTTATTTCTGTCCATTGATAAACCTATGAGATTCCTCTTTGGATTTTATTTTTTAATCATAACCGAAATTCGGACTCCTATGATGCATAATGCTCATCAAATAATCTCTTAGAGGAGAGAGTGATGAACCTGTCATTACTGTTGTGATGATAATTAAAAATTTATGTAATTATGACATGTTTGAAATGTTGTCTTATGTCCGAAAGGCTAGCTGTGATGCATAGTATTTAACTGATAACTTCTCAGAGAACAGTGTAGGTAAACCCTATCATTGTTGGTGGTGATTAAAAATTTATGTACTTGATTTACTCTGTGCATCTAATTCTTCATGCTAATTTCAGTAAGTTCATATAATTCTTGTGGCCAGCCATGAAAATTTATTTATTACCTCAAGAGTTCCAGCAGTGCTGATATACTGGTACAGCCCACTTTATCTCTTAGACAGCATTAAATCAGAATCCTTTGGAGGTCAAAATCCTCAATTAGTAACCTTCTTTATATCGTCGACAACTAGGACCTAATATCTTTTTATGAGACCCAGGTGGCCTTACGGAACTTCCTTCCAGAGCTAGCCACTGAAGGGGAGAACCAATCCACTTAAGTAATTCACTGAGTCATCCATATTGTTTATTGTGGAGGTTAGGCTCCCCATAGACCTATACTACCCATGTCCCTATCATAGTCGTTGGTTCAAGTTGTAATGAAGAAAAGAAAATAAGATGTAGTTGACAAAATAGGTTATAGTTAGAACATGGGTTTTGTTTGTTGTGGGGAAAATTTTAGTGCTTCAACTGCATATGGGTGATAATGATACTTGGGAAAAATGATTATGTTGTCAAATAATGATCTGTGGGCTTGATAGCATGTCTTCTGCTTTACTAGAAATGGGAAAGTTTAGGTAAATATTTGGGTCTAAGTACACTGCTTTTTTTTTTTTTTATCTTTTGTCACATCCCAATTATAATTCATAATGCTTAACTTTTAAATGTAAGACGGGTCTGTTTTAAAGCTGAAATATATAGAGGCAACAGCGTGGGGTGGATCCGTGGATGTCATATTTGAAGTAGGTTCTGTCCTTCTGACTTTTGAAGAAATATCTTGTTGTTAGTAATGATTGCCTTCCCACTTGTTGGAGACCCTCATGATGTATTTTACAATTCTTGCTGATCATTTAAAGGCACCTACTTTTCCTGCTGTCAGTCATAGTCTTTTAGGTCTAACTTTAGGGAGGGTGGGGGGTTTAGAATGATTAAAGAGAGAGTTAGTTGTTGTTTCAGCTTGTTTTATGATGGGAAACTGCTAGTCCTGTCTATGGCAAAATAGTGGCTTGAGCTTAAGGACACTTTCACAACTAGAGATATATCTGGACACTGGATACCCTTAACCAATGGTGGATTATATGAATATCTAGCAAAATCATGATAATAAGCGTCTCATTAAACTGGATCAATTTCCTTTCATATGTAGCAAAGAAATCAAGGACTGAACTTCTCTCTGCTCTAAAGGAAGTTAATATACTTTTGTACCTATTACTCTGAACTAGAAAGTTCTAATCTTTTGGACTGACTCTACCTTCATAGTTGTAGCCAATTAGTATTACCTATGTGGGGGTTTAGAATCTCAAAACTAACTCTTGATTAATTTGGTTGCAAATAGCTCTGAGTGAAATTTGAAATATGGATGTCCTTTTGTATCATTAAAACTGGCTTCTTTTTTTCCCTGTTTGCACTATTCTTGCTTAGCATATTCTATAATATTTATTCTCTTTAGATGATCTTATAGGAAGATATGGAAATTGGGTTGATTGTAATAAAATGCAAATGAAATTCTATGGTCTTTGATTGCCAGGCTGCTCCCTGCAATTTTTATTCCTGAAATATTATCATATGATGGCTTGAACATTCTTTCTCTCCCTTCCTTTTACTGCTCCTTTTCAAATTTTCTTACTTTAAATTGTTTGCCTAAAGTTTTAATTTAATTTCTGATTCAATTTTTTATACAAAAAAAATTCTCATTTGATTTCTATACTTAGTATGACTTGATACTGAATAATGTGTTCTTGATTGGTTGCATACACTAGGCCATGCAAAATGGGCATAGATTTTAGCCCGATAAGCCCATAATTAAAACCATCTGCTAAGTTGGATAAATTTTTTTCTTAAATTTATTTTGGGATTTCTAATCTGTCCATGAAATCATTGAGTGAGGAATGCATGCATATCATTGGGTTACAATGATATGAATCTGAACTTCTGTTTTTTGGTGAATTAGTTTTTTTGTTTTTGGCTTGTGGCACATCTCAGTTGTTTTTGAACATATGCTGTCTCTCATTTTTTTTTCTTTTTTTAATATAAATTTGTGATGTTTGTATGTTTACCACATAATAGGATATTTAACTAATTGTCTGGTTAATAGCGGGGATAATTGTTTCTGGTATGTTAATATAAGAAACTGTAGATTTCTCATGCATATTTGTGCTTCTCTTAAATAAGAAATTGCACCTCAAATTGAGAAGTGTTTGCCATTCTGTGTTAGCAGTAATGTTCTGCCCAGTTAATAGTGGAGACTTAGATAATTGTTATTTGTCTATAAAATGGTTACTAGTGCTGCTTTGTTATAAGAGATTGAGGCATTGAGCCAGTGAGCCTCAAATATTGAAGACTACTTATGATAAAGGTCTTTTGACAATAAATTAGTTTTGACTCTCCCATTTATATGCTGACTTTGTCTCATATATGCTATATATTTTATATTTACGGACCTTGTTTCCTGGTACCGGGGGTTCAAGAAATCTTTAAATTGATCCAGTGAATTGATATTTGTTTTTGCCTTACTGCCCACCTGTAGCAGATTCCTTTGTTTAAGCACCTAATTCAGCATGTGGTTTTTCTTTTTTCTTTTTTAATGAACCAGATAAGAAAAAAGAATAAAAGTGAAGTATCCTTGGGAGGATGAGGATGTTTCGGTGAGGAGACTGAAGCTAAATGTAAAGTTACAAGAAAAGAAACAAAGTTCAGGACTTGTCAGAATATCTCAATATATTAATTTATCAATAGTAAGTGGTAAATATGTTATTTGACAATAACCTTATTTACAAGCAATTGAAATAAGATATTTGAATCATAGTAAAGTAAAATGACGGGATAACATTTTCCTAGTTTAAAATGTCTTTATTGATAACTGATTTCTTAATCCAAAGTCAGTAATTATACAACTATCAATTTATAGATCCCAAAAGATAAGAACATCATTCTTTAATACTAAAATGAACTAATTCTTTTTCTCATTCTGTATCAATAGTTTTCACTACTAGGGTGTGAGGGATTCTTCTCACATTTTTTGCTGTTAGGAGTTAAGGTTATGTAGGGCTATGAGGGTTTGGCTTCTTCTAGAGTTTGAGTTTAGTTGGACATTACATATGACTTTGTTATAACTTACCTGGAGCTCACACTTGGTAGAAAAGTCTATCAATACTTATAGAATATTTTAGACTGGAGAAGTATTTCCTTTCGTTATTGCAATAATTCATTTTAAATATCTTCCTTCAATAGACAAAGAGTCTATGTTGGATCATAAGAATGAATACAATCCTTAAGGATAAGACAGCTGCGAAAGAGAAGAGGAAAGAAAAAAAAAGAGTTAAAACAGATAACAATGCTACCCAGAAACTTTCCCTTAAGTCATTTATAGACGCTAGAACACCTTGAATTATCCTATACTCGTTTCCTACAAAAGTCACCGATAGGCCTCCGTTACTGCATACACACATGAGGAATGGAAAGAAGGGTAAAACTAAGCCCAAGGCTGTTGGGCTGGAAATTGTGAGAGGGCTCAGTGAACATCAGAGTAGTGAAGAGGCAGAAAAGAGAGGGAGACGGGAGAGTGCTGACGAGGCAATACTGCTGTACGGTTAATGTGTGTGTGCATGGCCACTATGGGGGTATTTGTGTAGGAAAAGCTGAGGAGTGAGGTAGGAAATTGGTAGGTTTGTGTGGGGAGTGTACTGGCCTCTTGTAAGCCAGCTGAGGGATCCTTATTTGCATTTATGTGTTTTGTGTTCTGTTCTTGGTTGTGCTGCATCCATGTAATAATGTCTTGGCCATCTCCAGGCACCTTTTTGGCTGTGTGTGTTAATATATGGCAGGGGGTTCTATCAGTCACCAAATCAAAGCTAAAACTGCACATTGACACAAAAGTCTGCTGTCTTTGGTCTGCCCAAATGTTAATACTGATTCATAGAAGACTTGTCCAAATTTCCTAGGAAAACCCAATTCTGGTGATAGTTACCCAAATTTGAATCAGAAAAGTACTAGCCATTTCATTTCCAATTTGAAGGGTTCTTACTTAGGGTTTTTTTGAGCTGTATCAATATTGAGTTTTCACTTCCGTAGTTCTCTTCATGTATGGTTATTGATTTCTTTTCATCACTTACATGACTATATTTGTTAAATTTAATCTACAGTATGATATGAAATATCCTATTTTTCTGTATGGATACTTAAGCTGTAAAATGAACTTGTATGTCTTAATGTAAAATCTCTCTGCTGTACTTTGAGAGGGTCAGAGTTGAAGTTCATTTCTTGTTTGTGTTCATGTTAAGTCACACATATTACGTGCTGTGAGGATGATTCACTTTGTGGTGTTGAAGTGTACTCCTAGCTTGTTTATGGGTCATAATGGACTATCCAAATTCCTTTATTTGCTCTAGTCTGTTTTTTTTGTAATCCTGGCTAAGATTGGTGGATTTCACTTCGAAGATTTCTCAAAAAGGATGATAGTCCTGATGTCTTACTATAAATGTTAGTATTTTGTGCTAGATTGCATCATCATGTTTTGTATTTATTTATTTTATTTATACATTTGATGGCTTTAAGTTGTCCTCGTTGTTCTCCTGTGAATTACTTCCATTTTGCTACAGATAGCTTTCATAATCACCGGTCATTCATGTAGTAGAGACCAACATATGTTAATTCGAATTGTCAGATGTAAGAATGAACATTCTCTGGTGATGAGAATTTCTATTAGTTGCAACAGCTAAGAAATTTTGAGGCAGTAAAGTTAGATACTGCTAAAACATTGAATAGTAATCAGTAATCAGCATCTTTTTTCGTTGCAGTTTCTCCTTTAATTGATTATTGTTTAAAAACAAAAACAAAGAAAAAGGCCCCCTTAGGAGGATGTTTTATACTCTTTTGTGTATTACTTTGTCTTTGCTCTATAAATAATAGTTGGATAAATTTGCTAGGAATTTTTGTATTTAGACAGTGTGGATTCAATGGGTATCATTAGATACTTTTGTAGTTTCTTCCTTCCTGCTCTTTGTAATAGACATAATTTTCTAGAATTATATAGTTATCTTGTGCCTCATATTGTGCCTAGCTCATTTTATTTGTCTGCTTCCTCAGCAGCTTCTTTTTTTTTTTCTTTCCTCTTAGGTGTTGATAGGACCCAGATACTGAAATGCAGGCAATTCAATATATATATATAACAGATAAAGCAGCCTTTACAAGATAATTGGTGAATCAAATCAGTCCCTCACCACAAAACAGAGCAACCAACAACAAAGCAAAACAAGATTAAAGCAATAAGATAATCTGGTCTTTGAAGAGGCCAGTTCTTTCCTGCCTAAAAACCAAAATGCAGCACCCTTCCCTACATAAGCCATGCGCACTAAACAGCCTCTTCCTTTGCCTCCACTATTGTTTCAGAATTAGAAACCGTTATGCTCCTCTTCTCTCTCTTCCCTGTACTGTCCAGCCCTCCTTTCTTTCTCCTCTGATAAAACTTGGGCTCATCCGATGCTGGCCCATTTTTGTTAGGCCCAAAAGCACATTCTTTCCCTTTCTCTCTTCTTTTATAGGTATTAAAAGCTTTAACCAACCCAGGTCCAACAGGTGTAGTATGGTTAAAAGGCTTTGGTGGTTGTTGTTGTTGTTAGGTGTAGTATGGTTATTATTTACATAATCTTCCCTTTTTTTCCTTTTTTTTTTCTTTTGTTCATCTGATGATTATTCTGAAAGTCTCTTTCCCACTCACAACTTGCAGGAAAAGAGCAGGGAGAAAAAACACAAAAAAGAGAAGAGGGACAAAGAAAAGAGGGAAAGTAAAGAAAAAGGAGAGAAAGAAGGAAGGGATGGAAAGCATAAGGAAAAGAAAGACAAAAAGGAAAAGCACAGAGAAAAACAGAAAGATAAGGACAGGGGCAGGGACAAAGAAAAAGTTAAAATCAGTACTCCTGATGAGAAGGGAATTCCAGGACAAGTGGAGGGTCCCAATTCAGGTAAACTTCATCAAAAGGAAATCAAGGAGAAAGATAAGAAGGCTTTGTTGTTTGATGGAAAATTTACCAAACAGTATACTGGAAACAATGGAGAGAAGGCAAGAGAGAGTAATCATCTGGCCGAGGAGAACAAGGATTCTAAATTTCTCCTGGAGTTGGGCCGGAGGATTAAGGCTGATGACGGAGGAGCAGGGAATCAGTTTGTTCAGAGGTTTACAATTGCAGACCATAGAAAGGATGATGGGGCTGTTAGATTGGTGGCTAAGGGTAGTGGCACCTTGCCCAATGGGAAGGAAAAGGTCAAGGATAAGAGTATTGATGCTAGGAAGGTTGATGGTCAAGGAATCCAGGCTAAGGCCCAACCTTATGCAAATGCAACAGTTCATAATCATGGTGGAAATTTTCATCCTAGAGTTGATGGCCTACCCAGATCTATGGACACGAATCTTGACAGAACAGTGGAATCAACTGTTGATGGACAAGAAAAGGTTAAGGAGAAGAAAGATGATAAAGAAGGACATAAAAGAAAAGACAAAGAGAAGGAGAAAAAAAGTCATGGGAAGGACAAAGAAAGGGATAAAGAGAAGAAAAAAGAAGAGAAAGTGAAGGAGCAATCTGAACATAAAAACACAGAGCAGAACAAGTCAAGAGAAAGCACCAAAGGTGGTCCTTTAGGTACAAATTCTTTTGCACAGGTTCCCAGGAACAGTCATGAGAGTGCTGTTAATGGGGAAAATTTCAAGAAACGGAAGGACATTGAATCAAATGGAGTTTTGCATGGTGAGTGCTTTTTATGACGACTCATGCTCTCTGCTCCTCAATGATCCGTTATAAGTTATATTAAACACAAATAGGACATTTCTCTTATTATTTCTGGAGTAATATTTTTGTCATCCTAGTACCAGATACTTCCATCTATGAGATAATGGTCCATGATCTCATGCTTATATTGATGTTTTAATAGGTGATAATTTTCAATCACATAGATCAATTTTATTGAGTTTGTACTCGATGTCATTTATTTGCTGTTGGCTGACAAGTTATAATATCTTTTTGAATTTTCTTACAGCCAATGACAATTGGCCGAGTAAGTTGCCGAGACCTACCTCTTCCTCTCTTCCAGATAATGAAAATGGGAGGATATTGGAACCTTGCCAAATCTCCACTCCCTCCTATGCTTCAGATAAGATGGGAGCAGCCACAAAACTTAAGGTAGATAATAAGGAAGGCAAGATAAATGGCATCATTCAAGTTCAACCATCGACAATTTCCTCAAACAAGAATTCCACTGTTATTGTGCCAGCTGATAGGGTAGCTGAAGCACCTTCAAAACTTCCCCATCCTGATTCCAAGTACCTTAGTCAGCTATATTCGGTTCCCCAAATGGATGTTTGGCCTGATGTTGACAATCAAGAATGGTTGTTTGGCAGCAATTGTTCACTTGAAAGAAAGCCCACTCTGGAATTTTCCGAGGATCAGGAGACACGACGACATGTATGGGCGGAAGCTCTGCACCTAGAGCCTGCAGACATTTTCGCCCTGCCATATGTCATTCCATACTGATTGATTATTTCAGCGACACGATACTTCTTATTTTACATGCGAAAGGGAACCCTCCTCTATTTCACCGTGTGTAAGAACTAAGAACAGTGACATCAGAGCCCATTACTACATTTGCCCTTATCTGACTGTTTTGTGTAAAAACGTCTGTCTGACTGATTGCCACTATCTTGAAGTTATTGAAAGACGTCTGTCATGAGTGTTCTGCAGTCTCGTGGGTCGCAACAGGCCGTGTTTTCGGGGGTTCCCGGCTTCCCGCTTCCATCATCAATCATCGTAATTCATTTTAGAGCAGAAGACTTGATGAAGGCTACTGCTGGGTTGCAGAAAAGGGTGTTTCCACTTTTTTAATTCTATTTTTGCTTAGAGTTGAGAAGCTTTCTAGTTGAAAATGCGGAATGTAAGAGAAACTAGATGGGGCCTTTGCCACTCCACCACAATTTTGATTTGTGACAGAATTCTTCTTCACATGAATATGTATGATAGAGTGAAAAAAAAAAAAAAAAAGTTCTCATTCATTTTTTATGTTTCTTTTTTTTTTTTGTAAATTTTATTGGTTCTCATATTTTTTTGGGCCAGTATTGGTTCTCATTATTCATTATTGGTCAAAGTACATTTTTGGTATCATAACTTTTACTTAGGTCTTAATTTAGTCTCAACTTTTATTCAGGTTTCAATTTAGTCTCAATTTTTTTTTGTTGCACTTTTGGTCCTATTTCTTTTGCTCATGTTGTAGATCTGGTCCTATATGATCAATTTAGAATCGGTACCATATCTTTGTAAAAAATCCTACTGTCAGTCCTATTTGACTCAGATATATGATCAATTTGTAACTTAACCCAAAGATATGGAACCAAAAAATGCATCACAAAATTAAATCTGCAACCTAAGCAAAAGATATGAGACCAAAAGTGCAACAAAAAAAGTTATGGGACCAAATTGATACCTGAGAAAAAGTTATGGACTAAAAGTGTATTTTGGTGGTCATTATTTCTCACAAATACGTAAAAACAAGCCCGTGGGGTTCTCAGTTCAAAAAAAAAAGCCCGTGCGGTCCCAAGTCTGCCGAGTAAATAAATTTTTTTGTATGTCGAGGACTAAGCCCAACAAAGTCTGCTGTGTAATTTTATTGTTTTGTTTTGATTCAAGTACATTTTTGTTCTCACTAGGTTTGGACCAGTGAGATGCACGGACGATGTTTTATGAATTTTTTTAATACATTGTTCTATAAATTTCTTATATATATCATGAGTTTTTGAATGACATAAATATCTTATCTTATCATGCTTTGGCCCTTGGAAGAAGTTTTAAAAGATGATTTTATAATTTTTTTTCCATTCCCAAACCTTATTATTTTATAAAGCAGAAAACCTTTTTTTTTTTTCTTATTGCTCTATTAAACCTTATTTTATTCTCAAATGAATTCTCCAAGTATGATTTCTTAAAATCCCTTATTTCTATAAGATTTTTCTTTATCAAATTCGTGATTGTTCTTGTATTTTGGATTCTTCTCAAAGTTTACTAATTTTCCATAGTTGAGTTGTTTCTCATCTTGTTATTATACATATTTTAATTACTGCAATAAGTTGAATTATTTTAGTGGAATGAATGAAATTTTGAATTACTCAATGTTGACGATTTCTTATTTGGTTGATGACCACTCTCCCTACGTGGCGGTGCCCTGCACCACAATTGGGATGTATTAGCCACTCACTGAGTTTTGACTCACCCCTCGTTTAATTTTTTTTTAGATACAGGTCCAGACAAAGCTAAGCTTTAGGAGGAAGTCAGTCAAGAGTCCACACCATTGTTCTTGTGGGTTCTCATTCTTAATTAGAATTGTGTTAAGTTCTACACTGTTGGCTTCACTAGTACTTAGAGAGAGAATATGGGGTTATGTAGCATTTTCATTCCGTGCGAGCTGCTTATATGAGAGGTTAACTAATTATGTATTTTGTTTGGTTGCATTGAAATGATATTTACATCGAGTTTATAATGGCTAAGTATTATAAAGAATATATATATTATGACTTATCAAGATTATGTTATGAATGATTGTTATGGAATGACTGTGGGTAGGCTTACGGCGTGGGATAGGCCTATGTCCCTAGGGCCAATCATTTTATTTATGTGTTATTGTTTGAACATATAATTTTGATTAATTTATAGAGATAAATTATGTTGTTATCATATTATTAGCGTGTTTACTATGATAGCGTCCTTGATTAATTATATGATAATTAATCTAAAACTGTCCCTGGTCGATCATTCACGTGGGAA
>QANZ01038492.1:0-31638 GCA_003254925.1 Chamaecrista fasciculata
AACCATAATAAATTTTACAAAAATTACATATTGACCCCAAAATATTTTAAATATTTCATTTTAGTCCCTATATAATATGTATCCAGGGACCTATTTGTAATTTTTTGAAAATTTTTTGGGGTCAATATGTAATTTTTGCAAAATTTGTTATGGTTAAAATTACAAAATAGCTCCAAAGGGTACCAAAGTGTTAATGGAGAATACCACAGGGTACCAAAGTGTCAAGTTTCAAACCACAGGGTACCAAAGTGAAATAGGGTCAAACCACAGGGTACCAAAGTGTAATTTACCCATAATTTTATATCATTACCTTTGGGCTTATGGCCTTTGATCTCAATAGTCAAATACTTTAGCCCAACATCAGTTTTCAAAAGTTAGCGCCTAAATCCTTTTATGCTCAAATTTTCATCTTCTCCCGCCAACGAACGCAGAAAAGTATAGAGAGAGAGAGAATAGAACAGAGTCTTCTGAAATCTGAATCTTTTCTGTTCTTCAACTTCATCCACAGCAATGAAATCAATCGTCTTCATCGCCGTTCAGTGTAGCCAATGCTCCACCATGCAGGTTCTCTCTCTCTCTCTCTCTCTCTCTCTCTCTCTCTATATATATATATATATATATATTTTTTTTTTTTCTTTGTGCTTGTGTGTGTATGAAAATGGCGGATCAGCGTGATATTATTGACGGTGTTGTTCAGGTGAAGCAGAAGAAGAAAAGCAGTAACAAATGGAATTGCGCGGTGTGCAACCAGAAACAATCTGTGAGGAAAGTTTTCGCTCAGGGATTCATGGCCAAAGACATCCGTACTTTCGTCCAGAGCTTCAACATGTCGCGTAAATTGATCGATGAGCAATCGCAATTTGCAGAAACCCTAGCTACCTCGCCGGAAGAGAAGAACGTGGTCGATGAAGACGAATGCAGTTTCTCGGTCAATCAGAGGAAGAAACGAAGTGATTGGACCGAGTACCTTGATCGAGATCATCATCGCATCGAAAATCAAAGAGAATTACAACAGAATGGTTATTATAGATCTCTAGTTTAATTTGGCTTTCCATTTCTTGTGAATTTAATTTTTCTTGTGATGAGTTGAATTGAATTGGATAGGGGAGGATTCTGAGACGAAGGTCGTGACAGAGTTAGATCAGAGCATGTTCAAAAAACCTAGATTGGCGAATTACTCAACAAGGTTGGTAAATGGAGGCAGTGAAGAGCTTCGCAAGCCTCGTTTCACAAAGAGAAATGCAAACAAGAAGATCATCTCACAAGGTATATCTGTTTGGAATTTCAATGCTTCTTTTATATTTTGTAGAAATTTTGAATGGTTCTCCAAAATTTCTTCACATTTGTGTATAGTTATGACCTTTGATATACTGGAATTGGATGCTCGGTTAACATATAGGTTTGTGTGATTAGAAGTTTGAAAATGTTTCAAAACCAATTTTTACTGTTACTCACTATTATTCAAAAAGGGTCAAATAGATTTGAGATTGATAAAAGCACTTTTTTGGTCCCCAAACTTTACATCAACCATCAATGTCGTCCCCCAATCTTATTTTGCGGTCAATTTCGTCCTTTTACATTTTGATCAATTTTATTCTTTCATCTTATTTTAACGAAATATTGACCGCGTAATCTACATGGCTAATAATATGTAAAGTAAAATTGTTAGAAAAAGAAACTTAAATTCTAACTTAGATTGAAAAACAGAATGAAGTCTGTCGTTAATTTATTGAAAGAAATTAGTCAAAAGATCAATGGATCAAAATGTGAAACATTAAAGATGAAATTGACCACGAAAAAAGATTGAGAATAAAATTGACAATTGATACAAAGTATGGGGTTTAAAAGAGCACTTTTGCCTCTGAGATTTAACAAAGGAATTTGTAACAAGAAACAATATGAATTTTTAAATTACCTGATACAGAAGAGCCAGTGAAGAATCAAGTAACATCGCCAGATAATTACATCACACCAGCTTATCAAAGGCCACAAAGATGTCAGCCATCAGTCACTAGAACAAACTCCAAATGGAATGATTACATAACTGAGGAAGATGACATATTCCAACATCAATGTAATTCAAATAGAGCATTCAAAGATCACACAGATCCATGCGTTTTGGAGGCCATGACCAATGAGCAACGGGTTGAAGATGATATCCATCCAGATTTTATGTGAATGGTATTCCATCTTTATCAGTAGTCTGATTAGCGATTATGGTCATTAAGAAATAAGAACAATTACAATCATTTTTGTGTGTGATAGCAGAACTTACAGAAGTGAAACAAAACGAAAAAAATTGAGGTTTTGGTGCACTTTCAAGTTCCGATTAAACACATATATCTTGAACTCAATTTTGCACCATTTTATAATGCTTGTACAATTTATGAAAAAAACTGTAGTTTTGTGAAAAATGTCATTGGGGTTCTTAGAAACTTTATTTTAGCTCATCCAAAGTGTGTTCTTCTTGTATTGAATCGAACTACATCCCAACATTCATGATATATTGAAATGAATGATCTTTAGCCTTGTAAAATTGGAAACTTAGGCAATAGAATTTTTTGCTTCTCACACTTGTCATGATACCTGAAACTCAATTCCTCCCGTATGCATTCAAATTTCAAACTCTATCTCTTGATGTTTTTTTTTGGCCTGACTATCTCTTGATGTTTATTAATCAAGTTGTGTTTTGAATAAAAATAGTAGGCCAAAATTTTATTTAGCCCCTAATGTTTATCTTGAATTCCATTTTGATCCTTAATATTTGTTTGCTCTATTTTGATTCTTAATGTTTCTCCAAAGTTCCGTTTCAATCCTTTATAATTTTCTCAATTGGTCCCTAACTACTAAATGTGGACATATAATCTTGTTTTTCAAGTTCGAATACGACGAAATCAGAAATGAGTTTCACTTAAAAAATCCTTTTCTACTCAGTTAAGGTCATTGACAAAGGAGATCAAATCGGGTCTGAAATTAAACATGAAAGTGGACCATTCATTTCATAGAATTGATTATATTTATCTCGTTTCAAGTAGTAATGTGATAAAATCAAAATTATGGATTACTCTTCATAAGTTTTTTCTCTGTCTAGTTGGAGTCATAGATAAATAAAGTCAAATAGTATTCTGAATATAAGTTTGGTCAAAATATAAATATCACCTTTCGAAGTACTATTTGATGTTATTTGTCGACGGCCCCAATTAAACAAAAAAAACTTGTCAAGAATAAATCGTAACTTTGATTTGTTGTATTCAAACTTAAAACAAGAGAAATAATATAGCCAACTTCATGACATAAGCGACCCATTTTCAGGCTTGATTTCAAGTCTGATTTGATCTCGTTTGCCGGCAACCCCAACAATAAAAACAAAGAACTTGTCAAGTGTTGTACCAAAAAAAAAAGAACTTGTCAAGCGTAATCGGTAGATCTGATTTTGTAACAGTCAATCTTAAAAGGAGAGATATATAATTACACTTAAAAGTTTGGAACTAAAACAAAACTTTTAGTAAATATTAAGAATCAAAATATAATAGAAAAAATATTAGGAACCAAACAGAACTTGAGAAAAATATTAGGGACTAAATAATAATAATAATAATAATAATAATAATAATAATAATAATAATAATAATAATACCAGTTTTAGTTATGGTATCAACTTAAAATAATCTTTTGGTGAAAATTAAGAACATGCTTGTATGTTAATTATTTAAAGGGTCGTTCTAACATGTGCCTTTAGGGTACATGTTAAGATTTCTTTTAATTGGTCAAATGAGTTTTCGAACATTAAAAATTATTTTTAAATAAATTTTCGTAAATTTCAAGATATGAGATGCTCAAAAAAACTTAAAATGTGCCTCAAGAGCACATATTAGATAAATCCTTATTTAAAAAGAGCGTATAAAAATATACATATACATATGTATAGAGTTGCACGTGGCCCCAAAAGTGGCTGAGTTCACAAAAGTGAATTAATTTCCCAATGCACATTAGAACACACACTCCAACAACAAAAACAAATTATGATATAAATAAACAAATATCTAAAGGCGAAAGAATCAAAGAATGTCTAACGAAGTCCCAATTTAAATAATATTAGGTTAGAGGAACAAAATTATTGTCAGACTAAAAATAATAATAATAAACTAAATCCTCAAAACTGCTAATTCAGAATCCTAAATGAAAGAAATCCAAAAAGGAAACTGCAGAAGACCAACAAATTAGATCCTTAATCCCTCCATACTAACTCCCAAAAAAAAATTCCTGCCAAAAAATGGGGAACATATCCTAAAAAAATGGTGCTGCATAAGACTCTCAGAATTAAAAAAAGCAAAGATAATAGCTCATTGCCCAAAAAAATGGCTCACATTATAGCTACAATTAAAGTTCCTTCATTCATTCAGTGACAGAGAGCCTAGCTGATCACCAGCTTCAGAAACTGATGAAGCTTCATGAAGGACTTGCATTGCCTCAGATACCTTAATTTTCAAGTCCTCGGGAGATTCTATGAGATGGATAACCTCGGGAGGTTCCATTTCCAGTAACATTCCTGTAACCTTTGCTGTGTGGTTTGGAGCAAGTCTGTCTACAAGGGGATATAGGTGTTCACCTAGCATCTGTTCATTTCAAGCAAAGCAAGATTTTTGTTAGATATAAATATATATACTCCATTAATACCACTTCTATGTTTTATATTATAGGCCAAAGTGTACTTTTGGTCCCATAACTTTTGTTTAGGTTTCAATTTGGTCCCATAACTTTTTTTGCTGCACTTTTGGTCCCATATCTTTTGCTAAAATTGCAGATTTGGTCCCGTGTTGCATTTTTGGTCCCATATCTTTTGATCAAGTTGTAGAATTGGTCTCGTATCTTTGCAAAAAGTTTCATCACCAGTCCCATTTGATAAAAAGATATAAGACCAATTTCGCACTTAACCCAAAGATATGGGACTAGTTCTGCAACCTGACCAAGAGATATATGACCAATTCTGCAACACAACCCCAAGATATGGGACCAAAAATGCAACACGGGACCAAATCTGCAATTTTAGCAAAAGATATGGGACCAAAAGTGCAACAAAAAAAGTTATGGGACCAAATTGAAACTTTAGTAAAAGTTATGGGACCAAAAGTGCACTTTGACCTATACTATATTTGAGTAAACTAACAACTCAACTGCTAAAAGATTGAAATATACAACTTAGTCCCTGAAAGACCCAAACACAATACTTCTTAGTCCTTTTTATAGACTAAAAAGTACCGTGTGGATCTTTCCAAGACTAAATTGTGTAGTTCAATTTTTCAGGGACCGAGTTGTTAGGTCAGTATGTAATCTTTTAGGGATTGAGTTGTTAGTTTACTCATTATATTATATCATTTTAGAATTTTCTGATAATCTATCTTTGAAAACCATATAATATATCTGATATAAGTAACTTCTTACTATTTATTTATCTTAATATAAAAAAATAATAATTAGTAAGAAGTTAGTTACAAAGATGAATAACTTCCTATTATTATTAACTTGGTTTCTATTTTGAAATCTAATCAAGAAAATTGATTGAAGTAATTTTATCATTACGATTTTAATAAAAAATTTACATGCCCTTTAATGAATGCAGAGGCCATTAATAACCATAATGGGACTGATATAAGATGAGAATGCAGTGGGAAAAGAACACATTGAAGACAGAAAAGGCTATATCTGGCTTTTGGGCATTTCCTCCTATCATAAGTCATGCTCCTTCTCTATCCCTTCTTTATTCCTCCTATTATAAGTCTTAATTAAAGTAGGCCCATCAATTTTCCAAGTCATCTTCATGAAGTTAAGAAAGTAGTAGCCCTAAACTTAGTTTCCACAAAGAAATTAGGAAAGAAGGGACCTACAGGCTACTTGTAAGTAACAAAACAAGCTGATACATACCACACGCCGATTTTCTGGTGTAGCAGAAGCCAGTGCTGAGGCAAGCGTTGTAGATAGTGCACCGGGTTGCTGATTATCAATGGGAGCTGAATTAACGCTGGAACCATCAAAGGGCAATGGCATCATTGGACCAACTAGACCTTGGGGAACAGCAGATGGGTCCATGCCATTTCGATTGTTGCCCATATATCTAAATCCTTGGATGGAGTTACGATGCAGCATCTAGGTTAAAAAAAGAAACAGTTCTTAACTTTGTTCAAAAATTGAAGAGAACAATGAATAAAAAAAGAATTCAGAAATTGACCTGGTTCTGCTGCTGCACATGTTGGAGATTTCCACCGCGTCGAACACCCATCCTTTGTCCAGGCTGACCCTGTCTCTGAAGCTGGTATGGCATGACGAAATTTGGAGAAACACCTGGCCGCATCCCAGGCAAGAGTTGCTGCTGGAAACCAAATCCGGTGGGCTGAGGCGGTATCAGACCAGGTGTACCCTGACCATAATATACCTGCTGAGGAGCAAGTCTAGGTGCCCCGGGATGATATCCAGGAATTCCAGCAGGCAGAGGTGCAGCAATTCCACCGGGTGCTCGGATCTGAGCAAAATGAGCCTGCAAATGAAGTCGAATTGTGAATTTGTCTGTTGAGTTTTTGAAGGTGTATATGGTAGTTAGAGAAGAGTCAAGACTGATAAACTCAATGAGAAGAGGACCAAAGAAAAATGCACAATGCCAATAACCAATGACTTAAAGTAGATAATATATAGATACATATGGTGATAAACCCATATGCTCAATCCAACGAGGTGAGAAGGCGACATTAAGGATAAAAAGGAGAAACAAAATTCAAATGACCCATGACTAAAATAGTCAATTAGATATCATGAATGAACATTTTAACAAATGTCATTCCCTGCTTTCAAGTTTCAATTACAAAACTACTTAGTGAGGAAGTTCTCAGGATTATCACCTTTCACTCATAATCTGCCAATAAAAATCATTTATGACATATAGGAAGAGTGTAAATGACTAAAGAATTATTACCTGCAGGGCCTTCCTCTCTTCTTTGCGCTGGGCCACAGCAACATAAAGAGGTTTTCGACCAATCATCTTCCCATTCATCTCATTCAACTACAGAAAGTTAATAAAAAGGGTCAAGCTTTCCTTGAAAAACAGAATTGATGTCCATGGCCTTCTAAAACAAAAGAATAAGAACTTACAGCTTTACCAGCTTCCTCAGGAGTAGAAAAGGCCACAAAACCAGACCCCTTGCTATGCCCATGTGAATCTAGCATGACCTGCAGACATATTACAAGTAGACACAGATGGCCACTTTAAATAGGAACAGCCCACAAACTTGCCTATGTATATGAGTGCACATTTACCAAGAAAAGAGGGAAAGAAATAAGTAGACAAAGAATTGTTTTAGGGATACCTTGCATGATGTAATTGTTCCAAACTCCGAAAACAGCTCCTTCAGTTTTTCATCATTGATGGTGTCATCGAGATTTTTCAGGTATAGATTAGCACCTTGTAATTTCTCATATCGACTAATTCTCTCCTGCTCAAATTTGGCTTTCAACTCTGCCTCTCTTTCTGCCTTTCTTTGAGCTCTCCCTACATAAAGTATCTTGTCATCATTAACGGTGCTTCCGTTTAACCTCTCAACTGCAGCAGCAGCAGAATCTGGGTCTTGGAAATTAACAAACCCAAAACACCGAGACTTCCCATTCGCATCTTTCATGACAACCGCACTAGTTATTGTACCAAATTGTCCAAAAAGTTGCTTAAGGTCCTCATCAGAGTATGTTTCAGAAAAATTTTTCACATACACATTTGTAAACTTTGGTGACCCATTTGCCCTAGCCCTTTCTTGGCGGCGAACAAAGAGTCCAACATAGACTTGTTTGTCATTTAGCAGCATACCATTCAACTGCTTGATGGCGCTTTGGGCAGACTCGTCGTTGTCAAACTGTACAAAGCCATACCCTTTGGACTGACCATTGCTGTCAACAGCTACCTTGCAGGAGAGCACATTCCCAATGGAAGCAAAAGTTTCATGTAATCCCTTGTTATCTATTGTTGAGTCCAGATTCTTAATAAACACATTGGCATATCCACTTTTCCGAATGCTTGGATCACGATGAGAGAACATGATCCGAATGGGTTTCCCATTCAGAGGGGTGAAATTCAGAAGTTCCATGGCATTAGCCGCTACAACATAATTTGGAAAAGGAATAAAAAAAAAATCAGTGAGGTAAAACCAAGATCAACAATGTATAATGTTAAATCATATGGACATTAAATGTTTAATTCTGACAGTGCTATCAGTAGAGGTTACGACTTAAAATATAGTTCCTGACAGAAAAAACATTCAGTGATATAGTATCCTATTTAAATCTTATCCAACTAAAAAGAAAAACCCAAACACCAAGGCCTACACATGAAAACTTCCATTTTATCAAGTTTCTTTCATTCTAATCCCTTTTATTCTGTTGCGGTTAAGAGAGAAAGAAGATGCGTCATAGAAGATAACTAAATCTAAACTTCGAAACCCACCTACATTAAAGATTAATTCACTAAAACCACAAATATTCTGATCAAACCACTGGTATCAGATTCCATACAAAAAATGCCTTTGTGGTGGTTTCAAGCCCCACATCGGTGCGAAGTGAGTGTGTGTGAGTATTTAAGTACTAACACCAGCTGCTGTTTTGTCCATTCCTGTCTCTCTGGCCAAAATAAGATTCCAAACAAAAAATAAAAAATTCAACAAAACCAGTTTATCATATTCAACAATGATCAATTCCGATCAAACAATTAAACAAGAAATCCAGTAAAGAGGTTAAACTCTAACAGAATCAGTCAAGAATATCAATGACGCGTCAAATCTGACGAAACCAACGACGTCAAAGGAAATTCGATCAAAAAATAAAATAAAACTGCAATAGGTGATCAATGAATGAATGTGTATATATATATATAGTATACGAACCTTCCTGAGCGTTAGCAAAATTAACATAACCGTAGCCGAGAGAGCATCGTCTGGTTTGATCCCTACAAACCCTTATGGAAACCACACTAGCAACTTGGCTAAACAGATCGAACAATTGTCCTTCGTTCACACTCAAGTCGAGATCACCCACGTACAGAGACATATTTGCGAACTGTCCGGCGGGCAATGCCGTCGCCGTCGCCGCCGCCGCCGCCGCCGTCGGAGGGCCATTAGGCTGAACCATCGGTGCTGAAATCGCCGCCGCCATTGGTTTTGGTTATGAAAAATTGAAAATGTAGTAGTTAATTACTAGGGTTAATCGATCTCTTTTTCTTCACTGAAAAAACGAACGAGAATCAAAAAATTGGTATAATAATTTTATTTCATTTTTTTTTTCGGTTTTGGGGAAGAAAATGTCCCCTCTATTTTTGGTCCCTGAAAATAGAGAAAGGAGAAAGGAGGGCAAGGAAGTTAGAAGAGAGAGGGAGATGGGTTATATATACGTGGAAGTGTGGTCAGTGTGTGAGTGAGTCAGAACGTGGAAAACGGAGTGTTTTTTTATTTTGTTTTACAGAAATCGCGGCATTTGGTTTTGACGGAGACCCGCACATGAGAATTATCCTTCGCACGTGACTTATGTTGTATTTATTCTCGTACATTATTTAAAGGCTAAAATGCACTTTCGGTCCTATAACTTTGACAAAGATCTCAATTTGGTCTCATAACTTTTTTGTTACAATTTTGTTCTCATAACTTTTTTTGTTGCAATTTTGGTCTAATAACTTCTAAAAACGTCTCACCATTGGTCTCAAGCTGATTTCTATCCATTATTTGCTGCTAACTAACTGATCTGGCATACTGATTTGGCAAAGGTCTCAATTTGGTCACATGACTTATTTTGTTGCCAAAGTAATGGGACTAAAATTGTGTTGGGATTGCTTAAAAGTCCCACATCGCTTGGAGTAAAGCATGTGGGAGGGTCTCAACAATATAAATAGGGGCCTTGGGTTTGTTTTCTAAGTACACCAAGTCAATACACTTTAAGCATTGTATTAGACTTATAAATTCTTCCCTCTCTTGTATTTAATTTGAGAGTTGTCCTCTTGTTGTTAGAGTGTGGGAGGTGTAGTCAAATAGTTGCTTTGAGAGAGTGTGGGTGTACTTGGTGTGAGGGTTGAGAGAAGATGTGTGATGTAATAATTTTCACATAGTATTTTCTCTAGTTGTCTTTTGGCAACGGTCGTGGGTTTTTTTCCCGGTTTGGGTTTCCCACGTTAATTTCTCTTGTGTTGAGATCGTAGTATGATTCCATCTTGTTTCTCTATTTTAATTCTCTGCTGGGGTATTGTTTTTATGCCCAACAAATTGCAACAAAAAAAAAGTTATGGGACCGAATTGAGACATTTGCCAAAGTTATGGGACCAAAAGTGCACTTTAGCCTTATTTATATTGTTTTAGTCAAAACCTCAAATTAATCCCAAATGTATGAGATAGATTTCATATGGATCTTAAATGTTTCATTTTTATATATTAATCTTACCTATTTTTATAAATTTTCAAATTGGTCTTAAATTAATCATATCTCTCATGTTTTAAGTTTAATTGCAATAGATGCAGAGTTACCAATTTCTTTTTACAAGTATTTTCTTTATCCGGTTAAAATCATTAATAAACGAAGTCAAATCAAACATAAAAATTGGGTTATTTATTTTATAGTCAACAAGCAAAGTTGATCATATCATACTTTTCTCGTTTAAAAGTCAATTGAGAAATTATGAAAACATGTAAGATCATTCTGAAACAAATAAAATATTTATGACTAATTTAAAATCTATCCCATATATTTAGTACCAATTTAAGGTTTTGACCTTATTTTGGTCAAGATTATCTTCCGTTATTTCCTTAGTTGCATAACAGTTACGTTGCTTTGTTAGCCCGTTGGTTCAAAATTCGAACGTAAACAAGACTAATATAATTAGATTATAATATTAATAATAATTTATTTAAATGTGAAAAATCTTATTTTGGTCGAAATAAATCTTGTTTTGAATTTAAACATTTTATTAGTTTGGAGAAAACCATAGATACTTTCTTCATATTTTAAAAAGCATTTCTAATTCATTCATTAAAAAATTATATTTATTTTTTTATGGGAAAATCATATTAATTTGATTCATATATATCTTAAATTCTCATAAAAAAAAATATATATCGTAAATTATCCTTATTCTTTATCTTTCGTTTTAGTGTTTGAATTCAATAAATCAGATTTTATGTTTCCCTAATTTAGTGATGATTTTGTCTAGATTTATTTTTACATATAGTCTTTTATTGTAAAAGATTTTGTTCCAACACTAGATTAATTCAGATCTGAGCATCTATGTCAAAAAATATTCTTTGTTTTGACAAATTGATGGAAGAGTCTATAACATTTAGGTTTGAGATGAATACTTTTAGTCTGATATGCAAAAGATTTAATGATAAACAATTTGTTAGCAACATCAATATCGATAATGAATTTCATCCTACTGAAAGAATCAGTTGTTCTTTTATTTTTTTTTATTTTTTATTTTTTTTTGGTGAAAAGTTCTTTTATTTGTTTTTATAGTACCGATTGTAAGTGTCGTTTGGCTTTTTCATGTACTATGGCACAGTGCAATTCTGCCCTTAAACCATTCAATCTCGTGATCAAGCCGGCACCTTATACAATCATTTGGTAGGTTTCTGTCGTGGTCCTCTTCAAAGAAAAACCAACTTCCATTAGCAGGCCTCCAATGATTCACTCACTTCCTACCCATGCATAGGAAATTCCTTGCTTTAACACCATTGTTGGTTATAATGTAATTATGTTTACTCAGTTGTTTTTCAATTAAAAAACATTCTTTTTTATTCTGTTGTGGCACTTTCATTCTGTATTTTGAAATCAAAGAAAAAGTTATTCATATAAGCTATATGTTATGTATTTTTCATATTAGTTTTAAATAATACAGCTTGTCGTTTTCATATGTAATAGGCAATGAAATGGTATAGTACGACATATGCATTAGTGATTTATTGTTACTTATTTATTTTATGCCTCCACAAAGTATCCACTCCCTGCTATTATTATCCAAAGTCGATTCGTCACTTTATAAATTTATTCTACGCAGTTTTATAAGAGTTGATGATTTTCTAAATTCATTATGCAGTTTAATCTGCCGCATTTTGAGATGAATACTCATTTTCCTTTTATTTTTTGACTCTACCATTTTTTCCATGTTAGATTTTTGTTAATGGTTTTGAAATTAATATAAGGGTGTATTTGTTTTATTTAAGGGTTCTTGAAGGAGTTCTATTTATTATGTTGCGGTTGCCATCTATTATGTGGTGTTGAAAGGACAATGCTGAATTGTCACATCCTATCAATAGGTCGTGAGGTGTATAATACATGGATATGAGTGTACGGTTGGTTTTAAAATCACGAATTAATGTTACATTATGTTTTTTGAGACGTCTTTCGATTTCCTTTTACTTTTCGAATTTTACTTAATAGTAACCCTAACACATTTGTCTAATATTTGTATTTAAAATGTATACTGATAGGCATATTTTTAGAATGGCATAACTATAGATATGGTGTTCCTTTTCATAATATTTAAGCGGTCCAATTGACACCTATGTTAACACATATGAACATTTTTTACCATGTCCTTAAATGTGCTGCGAATTTTTTAAATCATTCTGTTTATTTTTCATCTATTTATTCCTTACGCTTGATACACTATATATACATTCATTTAAGAGCTATACAATGTATGGAGCTACATCGAAAAATTCATTTTTTGGTAAATATACTATCATCTCCAGGCAAGCGATTTACTCAAATTTAATTATCATACCCTGTACATAAATGTGTTGTAAATTTTAACACAGTTTGTTTATTTTTCATTTATAATACAAAAAAAAATTAAATTTTACTTTTGTACTCAACTTAATCTTTTGTAGTTACTATTAATTTCTTTTGTTGCGTATTAATTTGTAACTATTTTTTGATTATATTGCAAGATGTGATATACTAGGGTCTGCATTTTTTGGTGTTGTGAGATCCTAGAATTTTAGTCTTTAGTTTTAGGGGTTTAGAAATAGAATTAATGGTTTATAAAATTCAAAATAGATTTTTGAGCTAGTTTCGGGCCAGTATTAGAAGTTTTAGTTTATAATTTTCTTTAGGAATTAGCAAACCCGGTAATTTGGGATTTTAATTGTCATATTTGAGACCCTCGTACTTTCTTTGGCTTGTGGTAAAAATTTGGGAGCAAACAGAGTTTAAAATTTTATTTGAGTTTTATTTTGGTACTACAATAAATCACATTCGAGTAGGAAACGGGACATGTTAGAGATAGAGTTTTCAAAAATAAATTTCATATTTGGAATCTACTCTTCGAAAGGGACCAACAATATAAATTTTGTTGAAAAATTCTATTTTTTAAAATTTCACGTTTTCAGGACTGTTTTGAAATAATCATTTTTTTGGGTGGTAAAACAATAATTTTAGCCTTGAACTTGGAAAAAATTTCCAGACATTTTAGGAGTGCACATAAGACCATTCAGTCTTCTAAAAGAAAAAAAAAAACGAGCGACCCTTTCTCCTCATTCTTGTCTCTTGCGTCTTCCTCCCATTCTCTCCCTCACTCAACTCCAGCTGCCATCCACCACCGCTACCACCGCCGACGACCACCTCTGGCCGACCGGAAGCCGCCGGCGACCACCGTCTAGCCACCGCTGCCGCTCACCATCTTCTCATCTTCTCTAGGTGATGTTTTGCATTCTTTTCATCTCTTTTGGTACTTCACTCTTGGAGGTATGAATTTTTGCTGATATAACTCAAATTCCTTGATGTTAGCTTAATCATTGAGCTTCATACTTCATTCTCCCAACCTCCATAGCCATTTTGGAAGTCACACAAGCTTGGGTAAATAACTCCAAACATCATTTTCGGCCAAAATGAAGGTATACCCGAAAATCATCAAATTCTTCATTTTTCTTGATATTCCTTGTTGGAATGGACCATTTGAAGATAGTATATCATGTTGGGTACCTCTAGAAAGCTATTAAAACTCCATAAAGTTGAGTTTTGGGACTGTTTTGACTCTAGGGTTCAAAAGTGACGAAAATTTTGAAATTTTGGGGTTTTTTTATCAAATCTCCATGTTTTCTTAAAATTGTTAGTTTGGATGAGTTCATTGGATATTAGAAATGAGTTCTAATGCATTATTTTGAATTTAGAGTGACTATTTTGAAATTTGGTTATCGTGTATGAATATTTAAAGTTTCAATTTGGTCCCTAAGGGCGAATTTGATAACTTTGATGGTTTTGATTAACTAAATTGAATCTTTTGGAATTATGGAGAGTTTTGAAACAATAATTTTGAATTTGAAATGTTGGAATCAATATATGTAAGTTTAACGTGAAAGGAAAGGAAGTGAACAAATTGTGAGATTGGGTTATGGCATTGGCCTTGAAACTTGATTGTGGAATTATCTTGAACTTACGGGACTCAAAGCATTGTTAAAGCTCCCAAATTTATACCCAAGTCTCTTGTTGGTCCTTTGGTTAGGTGCTAGGATCCTAGGTGAGTGTGGCTAAGGGCTAGAATGAGTGTTAGAAAGTGGGTGTCTTGTGAAAGACTGTCTTTAGCTTTTAGAAAAGATGAGCCTTCGGGTCATTTGAATGTGTATTCTAGAATTGTGTAGTTGAGTCCTTGTTTGTGAATGTGTTTATAGATTCGCCTACACTGATTGTTGATCGGAAAGCTAAAAGATGCGGTTATCTATCCTTTGGAACCAAGTGAGTGGCTTTCTTATCCCAGCCCCGCTTGAGGGTTTGTCTGCTAATTGGTAATGTGTGGAATGTAAACTATTCTTTTGTTCATATTGTCTAGACTTGAGAAATTCTAAGTGTTGCTGTATTTGATCCTATAGTCTGTAAAATGAATCGTTTTGATGGATTTAGTTGATCTCTGGATATGAATGCATTTTCTTGCCCAAATATTGGTTGTTGTGCTGATGATGGGCCATATTACTTAATCAAGTGTGTTGTAGGCTTTGGGTTGATTGAATTTGATTGTGCCTGTGTTTGTGTTGGATTATAGAATTTATTTCTTATTTTAAGGTGTGGCACGTTTTGGTTTGGCTGGGCTAGATTGTGTTTCTGTTTGACTATAGAATTCATTTATCATTATGGTGTGGTATGTTTTGATTTGGCTGAATTAAATTGTGTTTGTGGCTATATTGTGTTTGTGTATGCTTCTTTGAGTGAAGATGAACAAGGGAAACCCCTTGGGGATACGTAACGCCCAAGTGGGAAAGGAAAGAGAATATGAAAATGAGAAATCCCTGGGGACGACGGTACTTAACGCCTAGTGGATATGGATATGAAAGTGAGCAAACCCCCTAGGGACGGCGATACGTAACACCTAGGTGGGGATTGGAACTGGAAATGTGAATGCTGGGGATGGCGATACGTAACGCCCAGCTGTGTTGTGATACTTGGTATATCTATTGTATTGAAACCCTGTATGGCTGTGAATTGATGATTGCATGATGTTGAACATTAATGTTGTTGATATTGATTGTTTTCGTCATTTCTGATTGTTAGAATGACATCCCTGGATTTGTCATAGTGTTATTGTTTATCTTAAGGGTGAACGTTATGGGCATAATTATTGTTGGGAATTTCATGTTATATTTAAGTTACCCTTTTCTCTCTAAATGAGTATTTTCAAGGAAGTCACATTCCCACTAAAATACCCTTTGCCGAACAACTTTTCCAAGACCTATTTTTGATGGCACATTGGTTTTACTCAAATATTGAATTCTTCATAACTCTTTCTCTTGATGACCTTGTATGCTTTAACCATGGAATTCTTCGGGCCAGTAAACTTTTTTTTTTTTAATAACTAGAATGCTTTTCTTATTCAACTTTTCTACGGTTTTTTTTTTTTTATTTACATATCTCTACAAGCCCTTTTCCATATAAACAAAATAAGTTTTCACTTTAAATTAGTGTTTTCAAGAAAATCATTAATTTCCACTAAACCACCCTTATGGAGTAGTAACTACTCTAAACCTTTAACTCCTTATGTTTCGCAAGGCATGTTGAAGTAAGACCTACATTTTGATGGTATGATAGTCTCACATAAGTTACAATTCTTCCATTACTCATTCTTTCATTCAATAGGCCATGTATTTCAAATCATGAAATTCTTAGATGTTAGTCTTTGACCAGCTTAAATGCTCTCCCTTATCAAACTTTTGATTCTTGAAAGGAGTTTTGAAAAACGTTTTCATGACTTGTGATACTCCAAAAATCTATTTTATAAATACATAAATTTTATCACTTCATTTCAAGTTTTATTTTGTCAAACAAATCTTCAAAATAGACTTTACTTAAATCCCTTATGTTATGGAATCTTTCTAAATGAATACTTCTTTAATGAGTTTCCACTTCTAAAGTTACTAAATCTTTGTCTCATTGTGTAATCCCTTTTGTTGCTAGCGACAATGTACTTAAATCATTATTTATATCAGATTAATAAAGTTACTTAGATACAATTATGAGAGTAGTCATTTTTAATATATAAGCGAACGTTAGTATAAGATTTGTTTGTCATCATGGTTCCGATATTGTTGGTGACCCCTTTTCCTACGTGGTGGTTCCCTAGACCACGATTGGGATGGGATAGCCGCTCACTGAGTTTCGACTCACCCCTTTTCTTTTACAGTTTCAGATACAAGTCTAGGACAAGCTGCTACTTCTGCTCCGAGAGGGAACTATTCAGAAGCCCACGTCATTTTTCGCGTGGGTACTTTGTCTTTTGGTGTAAAGTTGCATTTAACTCTAGACTGTCAGCTCCACTAGCACTTAGGAAGAGGATTCATGGTTGTCTTATTATTTTATAGGATTGTATTTCCATTTGATATTCTGAGATAGCGTTTACATTGATTGATGATACTATGAATTGATAGGTTGACAGAAATACGCATGTGAATGATGATATTATGAATGTTTGAGTATGGTTAAATATGTGTATATATGTATAAGTGCTTTGTGCATTATCAAGTTNTTTGTCTTCTGGTGTAAAGTTGCATTTAACTCTAGACTGTCAGCTCCACTAGCACTTAGGGAGAGGATTCAGGGTTGTCTTATTATTTTATAGGATTGTATTTCCATTTGATATTCTGAGATAGCGTTTACATTGATTGATGATACTATGAATTGATAGGTTGACAGAAATACACATGTGAATGATGATATTATGAATGTTTGAGTATGGTTAAATATGTGTATATATGTATAAGTATCTTGTGCATTATCAAGTTGATGTTATGTTTCTTTTTATATTAATTGATTGTGGGTAGGCTTACGGCGTGGTATAGACCCATGTCCATGCCGGTCACGTTCCCCCAGGGGATCGTGACAGATTTAATCTATAATTTTGTCATAATTTCCTCCCTATGAATATCGCATCAAAATAAGAGTGACTAAACCAAGAAGTGTTTTGTGTGGTGGTTAGCGAGCTACACTCTAGATGAGAGGATTTACGTTCGATCCTTAGATTCGACATTGTTGGGAGGCACAACCATTTCGTCTCTATTGTCCGAATGAGATTAGTCTTCGCTTAGACCGTTAAATGGATAGGCGAAGGAAACCCATAACATTACCGAGTGACTAAAATTCTATTTTAGTATTTTATATATTTTATCTTTTCTTATTTTGGTTCCTTTTAGATTTTCTTTTTCCAATTTCATCTTTCAATTTTTTTTAAATATTAAATTTAGTTTATTTATCTATTTTTTTAATTAAAATGAATACATAATAAGGTTAATTAAAAATGTAACATTGGTAGCTGTTGAAATGACATTATTTGCTACAAATATATTTCTTCGTTATTATAAGTTAGTTTTAAATATTTAAGATTTTACATAAATTTCATATAAATATATTTTGTTAATATGAAATAATGAAAAAATTAATGTAAATTAAATTTGTGACTAGAAAATTATACAGAAAATTTACTATTTGGTCTCTAAAGTTACATTTGGTCAATTAATTAGTTTATGAATAATTAAAATATATGACTCAATCTCTGAATTATTGCAATTATCAACAATTTGGTCATTGAGTCAAATTCAAGGACCAAAAGATAAAAAATATTAATTTAGTAAAAATTCAGAGATAAAAAAGTATAAAATTAGTTCAAACTTAGGGAATAAATCATCACTAAAGAGTAAAAAATTGACAATTGAAATATTTTAGGGATCAAAATCGTGTATTTTTTTTTTTGGTAAAGTAAAAGTTAGGTGAGGGGATGACGCCCCAGTCCAGGGTCGGGTCAGGGCAGGCCTCCGGGCTCAAAGAGTACTTGCAAAGGTACTTACAGATAACCCACCAAATGAGGCATCACCAAGAATCGAACCCAAGTCATGCAATTGTCATGGGCAGAAAGTGACCAAATGAGCCAAACCTCAATGGCCAAAATCGTGTATTTTGATTGTTCAAAGATTGATTAGTTGACTCGGTATAAATTTAGGAATAAAATGGTAAGTTTTCTCAATATTATAATATAAAAGTTTTTTCTTTTTGTTATTTTGTTCTCAAAAAATTTAATTAAAATTTTAACTTCATAACTTTTTTTTTTATAGAACTTTATAACTTATTAATAAAGCATAAAATATGAGTTCCAATTAACTTAAAATTTTGGTACAATGATATTCATAATTAAGATATTAACCCAATTGTTTACTTTAGAAAGAAGGTTCTATGAAAAGTCATGCAAAATCTATTTTAATTTTTGGTGAGAATATCTTTTCCGTTTTTAAAGTTTACATTAATTTTTAATTTCGTCTCTAATATTTATTTACTATTATTTTTATCGTCAAAATTTTATATTTTAATTGATTGTATTATTTTATGCATTAGTTTATGATGCAACTTGTTGCATCTATATAACTTGTAATATGACCCTATACATATCTTTTATTAGTCAAAATAGTTATATTTTTCTTATTATTTCTTAACATTAATTTACTTAAAAAAATAAGAGATTATACGGCATCGTAATTGTATGCAAATTATATGTATACTCTAAGTTGCATCTTAGAATTTTCTTTATTTTATTCTTACCTTAGTTAGATATTAACAACAAAAAGAGTGATTTTACCATTTTAATTTTTAGTTGCCTCAGTCAATTTTCCCTCCCCCCACTTTGTTCATTTGAGACCACATATGAAATAACATAAATACATAATGCTGTGAGGTGCCACCTTCCTTTTCAAGTAATTCAAAGTGGGTCCATCAAAATCCAACAATACCCATTTATTGGCTAAGTTCAAGGTTTAGATTTTCCATATCACTTCGTGGTAACACATGAATGGCTCAACAGAGATAAGGTACAAATAAAACACTATGACTATGATCTTATAATACTTGTCGTTTTTCTCCTTCCTCTTTCACAATTCAATCATCAACTCATTAATTCAAGTACTAAGAATTTTTACAAGCATCAATTGCCTTTTTCAGCTTTCTCATCTTCTCTCTTATAAACATAACATATTAACAAAACTTTCGTATATATTTGTCAGACCTTGCTGCAGCCAGGTGCGTGCCTTTTCGTTCGTTCATAGCTTTCATTCTTTTAAATTTTCGTTTCCCTCCCTTCAAGTTTTGTCCTTTTGCAAATGTACCCTTGTTATGATTTCTGCTGATGTATTTTCTTCTATCTGTCATGACTGAACTATGGGGTAACAAGCTGTATAACAAAAGTTCATTTCGTTCTGTTTCTCATTTGATTGAAGTTCCTGTATTCTAACATCCATACATAGAAGGAGTATAGCTAATGAATAATGATTATGAATTCCAAATATGGTATATCATATTGGGAATAATAAACCCAGAAGTTCTTCATTTATGATTTTTTGTTTCATTAATGCCTTTGAAGATCATCAATAGGATGAATAAAATATATACCCAATGGGTACCCAGAGAATTTATCCTGTGAGTCCATATTCAGGTCTAATGTCAACGGGTTCAGGAATAAGTAAAGAAGGTACCCTACCCATGCAATATAGTAAATATTTTTATATATAAAGATATAACATTTTTGAACTGTGTTAAGAAAATATAAAATTTTAAAATGTTTTGTTTTTCAGGTACATGGCTGCATTTCCAATATGTCACAAAACAGTCTACAAGGACCAAAATCTACCTATCCAAAGCATCACAAGACAGAATGACAAAAAGCCTACATATGGCTTTGGTGGTCTCATTTTGAGGAGATCACATTCCTCATTTGCAGTTGGAGACCTCCTCATGAAATCAAACACCCGAGAGCGGGTTACTCCTCGCTGTCTCGGCCACGCTGGATGTTGTTTTCATAGAGTTTGTGGTCCACCAGGCAACATAAGGTTCATTCAGGGATGTTGCTATTCAGAGAAGGAAAAGTTTTTGTCAGTTAGGTGTTCTTCAGAATCTGGCACAAATGAGAAGCAATTGAGATCACTGGATTCATACTTTGGAAAACTGCAAGATGATGCAAAACTGTTATTATCTCCTTTGAGTTCATCTGATCAGGTTATGCAGGTGTGTCAGAGAAAGGGCGAATCCGTAACGAAGAATGGACTCGAGTCTCTTGATGCATACCTTGGAAAACTTAATAATGGTAAGTATAAGTTTCTTGAGTACTAGCATTTTGGGGAAACTGCACAAACAAAAGTTGTTTCGACGGTTTGGAAGAAAAATGACTTGTCAAAATAATACGGGGTTTTGACAGTTTTGAAAGCCAACAATTTGTGTTGTACAGTTTAGTCCCTCAAATTCCAAAAGCACATTTAGTACTTTTATATGTAACTGATTGTTAGCAGTAATTCAATAGGCACAGATTGTTTACCAAGTATCCTTTTAGATAATGGGTTGGCATGTCAACTATTTTCTTAAATTTAATTCAAGCTGAATGATTAGAACTATTTTCCCAACAATTAGTTAAAATTTGTTTGGTTTGGCTCTCAAGACAATGGGGGCCAAAATTTTCAAAAGATAGCAAGAATTACTCATAATTCCAGTTAAGCACATTAAATATCCATGTTAGTGTGTGCTTAGCACCTTGTGCAAATCTAAAACTACAAATATTTCTAATGTGTAGGGGGTAACCATGACCCTCCTGTGCCTTCTGCTTACCATATTGAGAACTATAGTGAAGATAGAATCAGCAAAGAAACCGAAAGAGGCTACTATGGGAAACAGAACAGTTATATCAACATAAGAAGAAAGAAAGGTGAACGGGGTCTGAACTCCTCTGGAGATACACAGCAGCAAGACGAAGAAGCTTCTAGTCTCTACTTAGTGTAAGTCTTCTTCTATCGTAGTAAATTTTAGAGTAAAGTAATGATCTGATCCTTGAAAGATGATAAATTTCTCAATATAGTCATCCAAAGAAATTATAAGGTTTAATTTGTCCTTAAAAATATGCAATTACAATCAATTTGGTCATTTTTTTAAAAATATTTATTGCAATTTAATGGCAAATCTAATGCATATCTAAATTTTGTTGATAATAAATGATTGATGTTTGAAAGTCATATTTGATGTTAAATTTAAATTAATATCTTAACAAAAAGGATCAAATTGATTGTAATTGCATCTTTCAAGTTCTAAATCATATAATTTTATCTTTCAGGGATTAAATTAACAAGTTTATCATCTTTTAATAATCAAATCATTAATTTACTCTAAATGTTACATTTGTGTAGGTGCAAACTAACATTATCACATTGAATTTGTAACTTCTTTATTGCTTGTAAGATGCTGGTGTTAAAGAGCTGCTATAGTAATATCTTTTCAGAATGCAAGTAACATTCTCAAAGAGTTGATAACTTCTTGAGGTGCTAATTACTAATGCATTACCAGCACATTAAAATTGGAGAAGTCACCTTTGTTCAAAGACTAGTCTTTGTATAAAATAATGTCTCTTATTCTTCTTTCATTGGTGGTGTTATATTTTTTGCAGTGGTATATTGGCTTCAATAAACCTTGCAGTGTTCCTCTTTGAAATTGCAAGCCCTATAAGGTACTCTGAGTTGGAGGTTTTTTCTATTCCGCTACTATATGGCGCCAAGATAAATCACTTGATCGTGGTCGGAGAATGGTGGAGGCTGGTAACACCAATGTTTCTGGTACAAGATTGAGAATTGGGTCCGTGTTTCTATGCTATGATTATAGATCACCATTTGTATGAAACTCATCATCATCATCTGGGAGAATTTCATAACTTTAATTTCTGGGAGCTGATGTAATTGTGTGCAAGGTCATTTATACATTGCATTTGGCCTTGGTGATTGGTTTCATTTCAATTTCTAGCCCACAATTGCTTTCAACTCACAAATTCAACTTTGTAGTGTCAAAATTTGTGAAGTTAACACATTAAACACATTGGCAGAATTTCATTTTTGTCATCTGCATATCATTACTTTCAATTTAGTCCCTCGAATGTTGCATGTCCATCCTAGTTTCATTCAAAATTTAATGCCAAAGTTTGATGATTCACGTACTTAGATGTTATTTGTCTCCCATTATGATGGAAGCATTTTAATGATTGAGGGACTAAATTAAACTACCATGGAAAATCATGGATGTGTATAAACTTGATGGAAATCCACAAACCCATTAGGAAAAACTAAAATGAGAAGCAATTTGCTAGGTTCCTATGAAATACTTACTGCTTTTGCTAGATTAACCTCATCGAAGCCGAGTTTCTTACACTTGCTTCTTTGGTTTATGCAGCACTCTGGAATTTTTCACATGGCACTCAGTTGTTGGGGACTTGTATCATTTGGCCCTCAAGTTTGCAGAGGCTATGGCTCATTTACATTCTTATTGATCTACATATTGGGAGGTATTTCCGGCAACTTGACAAGTTTTCTGCATACACCGGACCCAACTGTTGGCGGCACGGTAAGTATTACTTTTTCTACACTTCTGATCCAAAATTTTTATCTGTCAGTGTAGAAAATTATAAACTGATGTGAATTTATAAATCTTTGTTTTCCCCCTATATTATTATGACATACATGTTTGCTTCATAATGTACATGATCCCAATTATTATGACTTTTGTTTTTTTTAGTTCTAATGTTCTGATATTCTTCTGAAAAAAAATGATCCATCTTAAATTAAAGGACTAAACTTACATAAGGTTCCTTGAACCTTTGTCATAAAGTTACCTAAGAGAAATGAGAAACGTGAAAACTTTTTTCGCATGAGATATATTAGACAACCTTTTGTACAACCGATCATAGAAGAGAGACAATGTAAATGAAACTTGTGATTGGAGAAACCTTATGACGACCACATAAGGAATTTTATATATTTTTCAAAACTAAATTAGTGAAGCATATATGTATATATATATTATGAAAGCATCTCTTCAAAGGACTTCTCTGCATCACACAAAGTACTCATGACTAGGGAATTCAAGGCATTTTATACAAAATCAGCTTCCATTAAGTTTTATGAACATATCACTAACCTATGTGCAACAACATCAAGATGTGACACTTTAATTGGTAAAATCGCTCACGTTTATGTGACACTAGTTTCTGCTTTTAAGGTCGAAGCAAGCTTGATGTTTAAGAATTTTGCCTTTATCTTCCTACCTCAAAGACCTTGTAACCTCCTATGGAACTAGAAAGCATAGTTTAAAAACTCAGACCGATTATTGACCCGAATAAGAGCTTGGGTCATTGAGTCACCGGTTCAGCCGCTGGGTCACTAAAAACCAAGGTGGTTCGGTCAAATAAGAAAAAATAACAAATATATGTATATCTACACATACATCAAGTAGAAAGAACCAAATATTTGCTGTTATGGAGCTTCATAGAGTTAAGAAGAGAGGCCTAAAAAAGGGTGAACATAGTAAAGGAAGAATTATAGTTTCAATACACTCATTAATGTTGCTAAAAATGTTTTTTTTTTCCTTTTTGTTTTCTCTTCTGCAATTACACTGTAAATTTAATGAGTAACTAACAATTCGGTCCTTGAAGGATCACCAAGTTGACAATTTGGCTCCTGAAAGATTAAAAAAACAGTTTAGTCCCTAAAAGATTAAAACGATATATTATTTAGTCCATGAAAATGACTAATAAATATATTGTTTTAATCTTTCAAAGACTAAATTGTGTATTTCAATTTTTTAAAGACCTAGTTGTGATCTTTCAGGGACTGAATCATTAATTCACTCTTATTATTATTATTGTTGTTGTTGTTGTTAATGTTGAACATAAATGTAGGGACCTGTATTTGGCATAATTGGAGCTTGGCTTGCATATCAAATCCAAAACAGAGATGTAGATGCCAATGATACATCAGAGATGATGTTCGAGAAGGCAATCATTGTTACAGGCCTTGGTTTAATTTTAAGCCACTTTTGTCCAATTGATGACTGGTATGTCTCAACATTATGCATAAAAACTGGTTTTAAATGACAATAAACTTGACAGTGTGCTTTGCCTGCCTAAATCTCCAACTTATGAAAATAATAATTTCTTAAAGAAAGTTATATAAGAGAAATGAACAGTTAGTTTAAAATGAGAAGTTAGGTTTTATATTTTTTAGTTCAATATGAAGAAGCTATGAGATAAGTTATATAGACAGTTAATTTTTGTACTATTAGTATTTTATGATATCTTATAAATATTTGAGTAAATATATAAATTGGTCCCATAAGATATACGAATTAACAATTCAATCTCTGAAAATTAGTTTATATTCTTAATCCCTGAAAGTCATGAAATTAATACAGTTTAATCATTTTGTGATTTTGTCCCAACAAATTAGTCCCTAAATATAGGCTTGAGGGACTAAATTGTTTTGCCTCCACCAATTTAATTTCAAGCACTTCCAAAGATTGGGATATAAATTCATGTATTTTTCAAGGACTATGTTGTTTAATAGTTTTTCATATATATATCAACAATCCTTGCCTGCATTTATATTTCATAATTTATAATTCAAGTTTTTATTTTTTATTATTTACAGACTACCTTTATATATTTGATGGGTGACTATTTTTGTAGGGCACAGTTTGGAGCAGCATTCACAGGCATGGCCTATGGGTTTTTGACAAGCCCTACACTTGAGTTGAATGATGCATCTTCTTCAGGAAGTGGTCAAGAAGAAGGACTCAAACTTGTAAGGCAATATGGAGATTCTTGCAAATCACTAGCTGTATTCACCATCTTCATCCTTCTTTTGAGCTCCTTCCTTCTCTTTATGGAACCTCCTCTCAATGTACTAGTAGTAGCAGACAGCCTGTTATACATATAAATATATACTGAGGATGCTTTACCTTGTAGAAAGACATCAATAACTGTCAAACAGACAGACACACATATACATATACATATACATATATATAGAGAAAACTTATTATTTGGTCTCTCCATTTTAACACTTCAAACGATTGGGTCCCTGAATAATAGAAATACACTTTTTAGTCCCTCGATGATTACAAACCTTGACTATTTAGTCCCTAAAGCTTTTCTACATTACTTACAGATTTGGTCCCTAAATTTACACTGAGTTAACTAATCAGTCATTGAATAATCAAAATATACTATTCAATCCTTGAATTATTGTAATTGTCAACGATTTGATCCCTAAGTCAAATTTAGCGACCAAAAAGTATAAATTCAGAACAAATTTAGGGACCAAATAGTGTAAATTTAGTACATATTCAGGGACCAAAAAATATAAAATTAGTTCAAATTCAAGGACCAAATTGTCACTAGGGATTAAATAGTTGATAATTGAAATATTTTAAGGACCAAATTGTGTATTTCGATTATTGAGGGACTGATTAGTTGACTTGGTGTAAATTCAAGGACCAAATAATAGGTTTAATCTTACTTAAATCATCTTGTTTCATTTGCGAAGAATGCATACCATGGTATACGTAACGAATTAAAATCCTATATCCTACTTCTTAAATAACTAAATATGAAAATGTCATATTGCAGGTACCGTTAAATGAGAAAAGAAATCAACCCATGAGTGGAAAAAGAAAAGAAAAATGGAGAAGATCATATATAGGTACAAACCAAGAATGCTTGGATGAAAGGCCCTCTCATTTGTGATAATATATGTCTAGTGATAGGAGTAGATTGACTACGAGTGAGAAGGATATACCATGCACTTGATATCTTGTACTGTTCATCCAATCCTATGATGAGATTAAGATTGAATGAGATTAGATTAGGATTGGGATGTCCCCAAACAGAGCCTTATTAGTCCTTATAATGTAGTGAATCATTTCAAATTATTGCTGAAAAAGGTATCAACATTTAATGTATGATAATACTTTGATCATGATTGTTTCTAGTAAAAGATAGAGATACTACAAATTTGTGCCTCTAAATTTTGGTTAATAGCTTCAATGTCAGATCTCAAACACATTCATTGAGAATATGTTAGAAGGAGTCACCAAACTAGAGCACATGCTTATTTATATTGTTGCAGTGTCATATATTGGCATAAATAGAACAAAACTAAGAAATTGTATAAACATAAATCAACCTCAATCAATTTTGGCTTCTTTACCACCTCTCCGGGATCAGGGCCAAGCAAACATACTGTGTTACTGAGAACATGAGCCTTGGTTGTAAGGTACACAATTTCAAGCGACAAATCTAACATGTAATAAGTATTTTAAATTTTGAATATTCAGTGCAAAATAGTTAAGGATACCATTACAAAACCTATTGACATATCCTTCATGTTCAGCAAAATTTAATAACAGAATTAGCAGTTGCCAGCAACAAAATATACAGAGCTTCACCTAGTACCATCCAGTTCAAAGGGCACAGGTATTAATTTACGTTATACGGGCAGAACTTCGTGTCACTCTTCTGAGGTTAGAATCCACTGAAGATTGAGACGCACTAGTACCTGCATTATCAGTTCTATCGGTTTTACGTCTCTTTCGTACAAACACAGCACCATGGTGGCTTTCTATTACTTCATTTGGTTCATCCATGTGGCTGGATTCAACAACTTCCTCCTCAACAGTCGTAATGGTTCTTCGCTTCCTTCCTGTAGAACCAGTGGCTGGTTGGGTGGCTCTAGGTTCATTCTCATCTTCCACAGGTATAGGTTCTGCCTTGGGTACTGTATATTTCCATTGAGTGCCACAACTTGGGCAGGCTTTTCTAAGCTAGAAAACAGTTGGCAGTCCAGTAATAATAACTAGGACAGAAAACCCACTACATTTTAAATGCAAGACAATACAAATGGAACAAAACATATACCTTTTTTTGAGAGAAAAGTTGCTTCAGACAGTAGTGATGAATACGAACTGTACAGGATTCATTTTCACATAACTCTGCCTGTAAAACATTGATATGAAATTCCAGATTCAGAAAGACGAGCAATATGACTTATAGGTATAGCCATCTACAGATATAAATTTTCTCCATTTCTAATATACAATCAGATTGAAGGATTTTCATATAAAGTTCTCAATATATACTCAAGACTTAAGTCATAATTATTCTATTGTAAGAACATTGAAAATCCATGGGTTAGGGAAAGCAGATAAAGTACATTGGCAATTTAGAACAATCAAACTCATTGGTGAGAAAAGAGAGAAGGCTGAGGCAATGCAACAGGAACAACCTTTACTGCAGCTTCGTTGCAAACATGACATGATGGAACATCATTATTTCGAAACCAACTGCGGAGATCAAGGAATGACTTCACACCAAGAATAATATTACCATCTGTGGTCAAATAAAGCCATTTGTCCCCCACAAGTTCCTTAAGAGTTTTTTCCTTCTGAGAAATTGAAAAATACTTCAATGCAGATGGGACTTGAGGCTGGCCTCCTTGCGATTGTGTATATGACACAACTGTAACCTGAATATACTCAGACCTAACTTAGTCATGTTTCAATAGTCAACATTTTCAATAATACATTGAAGTATTAGGACCTTTCCGATATAAAAATATTGGTCAATGCTTCATAAGATGGCCCAAAACTTCCCCTACTCAAGTGAAAGCCAGAAATTCTCAGTCATCTTTCAATAAATTTTAATCAATAAAATTTAAATTCGCACAAGTTCATCAATGAACATCTTTTTGACTTCAAATTAATCAGATTATCTTGTTCTCTAATGAGACGTGTATATGGTTCAAAGCAAACAACAATTAATGATAGGATACTACTCAGACGACCAACCTCACCTTTTTATGAATAAGGTCAACCCAAAAATAGGAAGATTAGCATGAGAGTCTGCTGAGTTCTTTATTACTATAGAGTTTAGCTAAAGTAGAAACTTTAAGGTGGGTGAGAATATACGACGATTTTGTGGTTGATTGCATCATAATCAATTCGATTATTCCTTAACAGAAAGACAACAATGAAGTTGAATGGTAAGGTAGAGAAGTTTCACACCAATATAATTAATCAAAATGATTCAGCTCCTCTAAAGAGTACGCGCACTTTAGCAACGAATTTGTGTGTAAAACCATGGAAGTTAAACCAAGGAAGTGGTTTCTCTCAAATCCAAGAATTTTATTCAATTGTTTGTATATTTTACAGATAGACACACATATATACTGATAATTTTGTCTTTAATAACTATTCGATATCCACTCTACCCTTCATTCTCTAATGTCTGCACCATACACATACAAAAAAATTTCATACTAGATCATACTTAGGCATTAACTATTAGAATACAAAACAAGAGTCAGTTATTTATGGGCCAAGAATAACCTGACTATCTAACTTGATATTCAAGGCATCTATGTTGGAGACAGCACCTTGAGCTGTGGCATCTTGTGCTATTGCTTCAATCTGTTTGAGATCAAAATAACCCAAAAAGATAATGTGTCAAATTTCATAATATTAAATGTCCAATAATTAATCTGCATAAATTATGGTATTCTTAAAATATAATTACATACACAACTACCCACATCTCTTTGTCAAATAGACATGAATACACATGTTCAGATGCAGTCATATATTTAGAGAGAGAAAGTGCAGGGCACTGGGGGCATGAAAGTGATATGGGATTACTTGGTGTGAACCAATCTTGGTTGAGTTTTCTTTTTTTGGCTAGAATTCTTTGACAATTCAATCCAGGAGGATCAGGACCATAAACTAAGTTTGAGATTTTTTTTCCCTCATAAGAATTGGAAGAAGGTAAACATCTTGTTGACGCACATACATCAATGTAAGAACATACCCCACACAGATATTGAAATTAGTTTGCATAAGGAACAATAGAAACTTAATTACTAGTGCTCGTCGGAAATTTTATTCTATTCCTATATTCAAAGATTCTATGATAATTCATTCTTCACTTTGGACATAACACTAAGGATTTACATCTTGAATTTTAAGAATTGGAAGAAATGAGAATTTGTCAGGAAGTAATGAGATTTTGGGTGTTAGATGCCTGAGGATATTGTGTTCTTCTTGGCTACTGTTTATGATGCACTTCACAACCCAAGATGGACTCTTCCTCATAAGTACAATCAGCAGCTGCTCTGCCTTTACCTTTTCCCATAATACTTTATCGAATTCCATTTCTATATGCCAAGCTCAACCCATTTAGAATTAGAACTCTTGTTGACCAAAACCATTTAGAACTCTTCTTGAAACATAGGCTTTGTAAAAGCAGTCACTAGACATGAATATGCTTTCTTCCACATGCGCGCACATAAATAGAAAAGCATAAGCAAACTCAGCCATACTTACAATAGCCTTATAGAAAGCAATTTGGGGAACCGTATACTTTGTCCCCAGCTTGGATTGTTCATCTGAAACAGTATTGACCACTCCATAATAAAGTTGACCATCATATTGATTCATGCAGCAACGCAGCTCCAAATGAACATAAGAAAGTGCCTTGTTTATTTTCAGAAGATAGTCTTGGAATTGCTGTTGACTAGTGCCTGTATCATCAAAAATAAAAACTGCAATCAACATCATGACTAAAATTTCCCGGGAGTGCATGAAACAAAATCTTTCTCGTTACCTAGGTTGCACTGCTATGAGTATGAGTAGAGGTACAGCATAATATATTTATATAAAATAATAAATATATCACATATATATAATACTTTTACTATAAATAAATAGTTGATAATGTATAAATATTCTATAATTCATATAGTTTTTTTTGCCAGGCTTTTTGTTTCAGCATCATATTGTTAGTTTGCCAAGGCCCAATGAAACATGTTCACTGATTTCTTAACTTATGACCCTATAGCACTGATAAAAAAGTTAAAAATCATAAAATCAGAATGGCTTTATCATTACTCTGGGGTGCCATTCTCTACCCACTTTCCTCAATCTCAAAGTCCCCTTCATTCCGAAACTGAATAGGCCAGATGAAGACTAGAGCATAACTTGCTGCCATTGCGAAAACTAAAAGCTTCTTAATGTGGCAAACACTTCATGACACTGCTTGTGGCTCAAAAGCTCTGTATTTCATTCAGGTTTGGGTTTTCTTGTTTTAAACTAGGATATGTATCTAAGACATATCATAGCATACCAAAGAAACACCCGTGCTTCACGGCTCATTACAAAATAATACTAGCAAGGAAAGGAAACAAATTCCTTAACCCATTTTCAATTATATCACTTCAACCCTTAATGCTTATGTCTGGAACCTATCATACAAAGCTTTCCAGATAACAAAAAGAGGAAAACTAAAGCAAATAAAATGGTATTTTCCAAAGGAGAAGCTGCAGACATGGCTATGACTTTCAGAAAAGTACAACCATTCGCTAATACCTGGTTTTCAGTGTAGAATAACATTTAAGGTTAAGAAACACTAGAACTCGAAGCTATTCTCTTCTGTTTTTCCGTTTATAACACTATTAATCAAGGCAAAAAGGTTTATACCTCCATTTCAAAGAGAATGGAACTCTTGACGAAGAGTTTTGGAAATCTAGATTTCTTATCTGAGAAATGAACTATCAGAAAATACTCAAATTTTAACTTGTAAAAGCTACAAACCTGGATCTTTGCCGGTGAGGCCATTGAACATAGAGTGAAAATCTTTATCCTTCAGCGGTCCTCGCGCCAATAAAGCTTGAATACTCGCTTGGTGCCTCCAGCTTAACCCCGTCATGGTTTTGAATGGAGACAGAGAGAAATAAACCCAAATCGTGACGATGTTAGGGTTTTAGAGGCATAAACGTTGGTTATTTCGCTTCAAAAACCCTAATACGGAATCATCAAAATGAGGAGAGTAGAGCTTGAGTTCGCAGGAAATCTTGGAAATTTCAGACATGAAGAATGAAAACAGAGAAGAAATTGAAAAGTACGAATTAGGTTTAAACAAATATAAGAGACTCTCTCTCTCTCTCTCTCTCTCAGCTTTTGATGGCGGGAAAATGTGGAAGGGATAAAGATGGAGTGATTGTAATGGCGGGAGAGATTTTTCTTTTGGTAACTTTCACATCAATCGTTTTGGACTAGACGAGTTATAGAGTAAACAACTAAATTGATCCCTGAATTATTGGCTCGCTATCAGATTGGTCCCCAAATTAACGAAATTGACAAATAGATCCCCGAATTTTATAAACGTTACTGAAATTGATCTTTTGTGAACTCTCTGTTAGCCAACTCGCTGACGTAGCCGTTAACTGCTTGATAAACTGAAAAAAAAAAAAAAAA
>QANZ01038492.1:32161-43574 GCA_003254925.1 Chamaecrista fasciculata
GAAATCGTCCAGATCTCATCATCGTCTTCATCGTCGTCCTCACAACAACAAAGGCAAAACGAGGTCGTCCAGATCTCATCAGTTCTTGATAGAGGAGACGCAGACGACGGCGACGGCGACGGCGACGTTGGCGTTAACAGACTGAAGCGGAAGAAGAACTTCGGGTTTGGGTTCGATTTGTTGCAGAGATTTGATTGGAAGAGCCAGAGTGAGGAAGAGGAAGAGGATGACGAAGGAGAGATTGTGAGGATGATGAAGATGAAAAATCTGGGCAAGGTGAAGAGGAAAGTAGGATTTAGGGACCAAATTGCAAGAGAGTAGTTTTTTTAGGGGTTTAGGATTTTGGGTTTAGGGGTTTAGGGTTTATGGTTTTAGATTTTAGGGTTTAGGGTTTAGGTTTTAGGATTTTAGAGTATAGGGTTTAGGATTTTAGGGTTTAGGGTTTAGAGTTTGGGGTTTAGGTTTTAGGGTTTTTAATTGGGTTTTAGGGTTTAGGATTTTAGGGTTTAGGGTTTAGAGTTTGGGGTTTAGGTTTTAGGGTTTTTAATACTTTTAAGGACTAAATTTAAATGTTTGGTAGAGTTTTGGAACACTTTACAATTTTATTTTTAGGATTTGAGACTAAAATGATTGAAGATAATGAAAAAGAGGGAGAATTCAAAATAATGGGATAAGAATAGGTGAGTAAAATTTAAAATTTTTTTTTTCTGAAAAAAAAAAATGATTCAGGGACCAATTTGATTTTTGAAGGAAATGTTTTGTTTTTAATTTTTAATGCTTATGTGGCAAATCAACCACAATTGACGTTTTTTTTTTGTTTCAGTTTTTCTACTGCTGACGTGGCAGTTAACGTGCCACGTCAGCAGCTAACCGCCACGTCAACGAATTGGTTAACGGAGATTTCACGGAAGGACTAATTTGAGTAACTTTGGAAAATTTGGGGACCTATTTGTCAATTTCGTTAATCTGGGGACCAATTTGTCAGCGATCCAATAATCCAAGGACCAATTTATTAGTTTACTCACGGGTTATACAATTTCCTGTGATAAATTAAGAGAAAAGTTTTGAAAATTTCAAAAAATAAATTAGAAAGAAATACCTCTTAATAGAAATGAAACAAGTCAATAAATATAAGTTAAATTGCACAAGAGTTTTAGGTTAGGTGCACATAACACTCTTGAATTTTAAAATTGTGTATGAAGGACCCTTGAGTTTTTAATTTTGAGCAATCAATACTCTTCTGTTAACTTGCCATCCAAATTTACTCTTAAGTGTCATCTCAGCACATTTTGAAAAAGCCAAAGTCTTATTTTGGTACCTCAAGTTTTCTCAAAGTTTTGTTTTAGTCCTTAAAAGTTTTGTTTGTTCTGTTTTAGTCCCTCAAGTTTTCAAAAAATTATACAGTTAGTCCCAAGTCAGTTTCCATCCACTTTTCCATTAAAAAAATTGATTTTCGTCCCCCAAAAGGTTTAACTTTTTGCATTAAAGTTTTTTTTCCTTTTATAATAGGATCAAAACGTAAGAAAAATAAATAAATGAGAGTTTTAATAAATTTCACACCAAAATAAAAAAAATGAAAACAGAAAAATGGACGCACTCGAAATAATAATAAAATCCAATCAGAATCCCTCTCCAACCCTCTAAGTATACATAGATCTACTCATATAACAAACAAATCGCTCAACTCAGACGAAACAATCTGAAATCTATAGAAGAGGATGTGATAAGTATGTTATTACTAATTTATTTGTATTCAAATTATAATTACTAATTTAATATAAGTTTATATTATCTTCTATTGATTTTGTAGATCAGATTTCAATCTCAAAGATATCTCAAATCAAGAAGATTCAATTTCAAGATCTCCAAAATCAAGAGATATTTTCGTGGAGCACAAGTCTTGCCCAAAACTCAAGAGATATTTACGTGGAGCACAAGTCTTGCCCAAAGCGCAGATTCTCAGTTTTGAATTTTAAAAACAGATTCTGTAATCTTTTCAGTTGTGGGGACTCTATAGCTCGAATTAGGAAGGTTGAGAAGGGTATTAAGGTTAGAGAAACATTATAAATACCCCTCTCTAGTTAGTGAAAAGGGGGGATCCAATCTCGGATCATCTCTCTCTTCTTCTCTCAAGGCCCTGCGCGGCTAATTCTCTTATCTTGGCTTAGGGTGAGTTTGGATTGGATGTTTTAACACTTGTGAGATCTTGTTCTTATTTGTTTCATCAATTTATAATATTTTTGTTTCTTCTACTCTTCTTGTTTTAATTGTTTTCAAGTTGAACATTCAACTAAGAGCTTGGTTGTCTAATTGATTTGTAAACATAACGCTAGATGTTCTTATTGATTTGTAATTAGTAAGTTCATCACTAAGTAGTTGTTGGGAAATCACAGAGGGAGCGCAGCGGAAGGAAAAATTAAAAATTTCGGACTAAAACGTAATTAAAACTAAAAGCCAACTCTGTGATTCCTTCCAGGATCCACTAACTATGTTTATACCAGATTAGAGAAGATGTTTACCTAGTTTTGATCGGTGACTTATCGTATTTGCGAATTTTGAGAAGTCCACAGAGTGTCCTTCCTCTACCAGTAATCCACACGAGCAGTTTGGCAGATGCCTAGGTGCTAGCCTCCTTCACTTCTTTCCAAGTGAAAACGGGAACTATATCTATGGTTCTTGAATAATCAAGAAGTGTTCTTGATTATCAAGATTGAATGGGATTGGCGATTTTCTCTCTCTCTATAGAGCTCTAGGCGAAATTCTTAGTCTGACTAAGAATTGATCTGTGTTGTGAGTTATTTTCAAATAGGCGCCTAGTGCCTCTATTTATAGTGTTCTCATTCCTAGTTTTAGGGAATCCTAATCCAATTAGGATATCTCTAAGATATGGGATATCTTTTAGATATCTCAAAATATCTTTTGATTTATAATATTAAACTTAATATTATAATTCAAAAATAAAGGCCCAATTCGAATTTGACTATCCAAGATCAAATCTTGAGATCAAATCTTAATTTGCTCAAATCCTATTGGTTGGAATGAGTCATGAGATTTTGATTTTATAATTTAAATATTACTTTAATAATTAAATATAAAAATCGACTTTAGCCTAGACCCAAACTCTAAAATGCAAGATCAAATCTTCCATCCCAAGAAAGGGGGTAGGCGAAATTCTCATGGAGTTTTTGGAGGAATTTTATAACAACCCAAACTCCTTAGGTAGTTATAACTAATTCCTAACAATTTTGAATAAAAGAATTACCTTAATATCTTTTAATTCAAATCCTATATCTTTTCCAAAAGATATTTATCTTATCTTTATTTAATTAATAAAAACAATTTCTATTAATAAAAATAAAGATAATGAGGCGCCACCCTCATCCTTATGTTTCCCAATTTTAGTGAATTTAATAAATCAATAATTCCCTAATTTTTAGGAAACTTATTTAATTTATTTATTCACTAATATTTTAATTGTAAAACTATTTAACAATTAATTTAAATTTAAATTTGTCCAACAAATTTAAAACCTCAATCATAGATATTTATTTAAGACAAGATTTAATGTCCTAAGACATTTAACTATGTCCTAAATTGTGTCACCTAAGTGACTCACGAATTAACCCTAATTCGTGTCCCAAAAATTAGCATCTTGATCCTGCTCATGTGTGACCCAGCAGGCCTCACGTGAAGTTGGCAGCAAATCATCTTAATGATTCACAAGTTGTGAGCGGACTCTAGCAAGCCATCACAACTACCCAAAACACGGGAGTTATCGCTTTAACGACTTTAACGATTTAACCTAAATACCACCTTGTCATAATTCCTATTGTCTCACGATATTTTGGTCATGGATCAGGCACGGGAATGTCATCCAAAATCCAAACCACAACTTTCTCGATTTCCTGAGTTAGTCCCAATTCCCAGCGTGGCCACGCATTTCTTGGACAGACTCATCGAGGGCGCCAGTTAAATATCTCTCATCTTAAATGAGGGACAAAATCCCATCTTGGTCAACCACATTCCTTTGCACGGTAATCAACCAAACCCGTACCTAGCCTGTATGGCTACCCTGCTACGGGTAACGTTGGACTAGGCCAAAGTTTGACAACTACAATGCCGGAATAGTCAAGACCTCAGGTCTAAGGCTATCGTGACAGGTGTACAGGAGAGGCTCGCTTATGACTAAACCCATGCAGGACTCTCCGGGTCGGTCCAGCAATTTGTAACCCTTACAAAATTGCACCATGACTCTCGAGAAGCATCTAGTGCATGTATCTCTATACACCGAGGTCATGCTGGTCTTAGTTCATTTACGTTCCCACGTGAATGATCGACCAGGGACAGTTTTAGATTAATTATCTTATAATTAATCAAGGACGCTATCATAGTAAACACGCTAATAATATGATAACAACATAATTTATCTCTATAAATTAATCAAAAATACATATGTTCACATAACACATAAATAAAATGATTGGCCCTAGGGCACAATCTCCATCAGTAGTAACTAAGATGGTTGTACCATGTTAGGGAGAAGAAAATCTGAACAAGTAATTTTGTAAATTAATTGTTTAGGGTTAATATCTTTCGGGTCTTAGTTCTGTTACCTTAGATTGAATTGTCGATTGTGTCGGATTCGTCTAGTTAATAAGTGGTTAAATTGGGTATGTTATCCTTTAATCAACTTTTAAGAAAGAGTGATTTCACCGTGTGATTTCGTTAACCTATTTTAATTTGATGAAAAATTATCTTTGGCATCAATGATCAAGTGCGAGACTCCATGAAGATTAACCTTAGCCAAGCCCTCATCCTATCGGTAACTTTTATCGTTGTTTTATTTACTTATTATTTTATATCAAAATTTATCTTTTGTTTTCTGTTTTCTTTAGATTTGGTTGATAAACTTTAGACAATGCTAGTCTCTGCGGATCGACCCTGTTCTCACCCTTACTATAATTTATTATTTTAGTGTGTAGAATCAGGTTAATTATTTTTGGTGGATTCGACACCCATCAAATTTTGAATGCTAGTCTCTGCGGATCGACCCTGTTCTCACCCTTACTATAATTTATTATTTTAGTGTGTAGAATCAGGTTAATTATTTTTGGTGGATTCGACACCCATCAAATTTTGGCGTCGTTGCCGGGGACTAGTTATTTTGTCTATCTGTTTATTGATTAGGTCTAAAGATTCAGGAGTCTAGTCCAGGACATTAAACAAGGACGCTTATGGGAGGCAACCCAAGATCTCTAGTGTCAAGACATGCCCAAATCATGTGCCCAAGCGAAAGTAATTAGCAGGCTTGAATCGTCATAGTGAATACAACGGTGGTCCTGTGCCGTTGCAGAATAGCAAGCTTCAAGCGATTATAGGGAGTATCTTTTTTCCTTCTTTTTAATGCTTGCTGAAATATGGTGGTAATTTACATTGAGGACAGTGTAAAGAATAGGCATGGGGATGTGGATTTTAATGTGCTTTGATATATTGGGTTGGTTTTAATATGTTACAAATTTTTGGTTTATCTAATTATAGGCAATTAAAAAAATTGTGCTGAATTGATTATCACCACCCCATCATATTGCAAAAAATTTTAAAAATTTCTCATGCTTGTCACCAAACACAATCTTCAAAATCGTTTTGATCTTTCTTTAGCTTTGAAGTATTAGAAATTAACTTCTAAATCTTTTAGCTTAATGGAGTCACTCATTGTTTTGCTAATTGAGGCCTTTCCTTTATATTATTGTGTCTTCTAATTTTAGAACCAAGAATTAAATTGCCCACTTGCATTAAACTAGAGAAACAAATATTTGTGTGCTTAAATTCTTAGTCTTTCACACTTTTCAGAATTTTTTGTTAATAACTTTGCTTCATATCATTCTTGTTTGAATTATTTTGAAAATATTGAGAGTCAATGAGGATATAAAGAAAAAAAAAATGATGCTGAAAATAATACTCCTCTAACCACTAAGGTACAAAGTACCTTATATAAATAAATAAAAAGAAATAAAAATAAAGGGACGAAAAAAAGCGGTACTGCACATGAGTCCCCAAGTGGTTATGAGTAGGCTAGTAGCCACCTAAGCTTGTGATGATCTGAGTAACCGGGTGCACCATCACAAAATGGATGCATTCGCGTCAAAAAGAAAAATGACAGCTTAGACAAGTAATAAATAGCATCTAAAAAAATGAGACTCTTTGAGATTTGGCATAAAAAGGGGAAGTTTGTTTGAGGCATTGTTATTAATTTCATTCTTTGAGTGTGATTGACTTAATCATATCATAATTAAATTTGTGTGAGCTAAATCTTGAGCAAGTGATGTCATCTTTATCTTGAAGTTTTGATTTAGAAGAACTCTGATATATGGGAATACTCTTTTGGGACTTAGGTTGATTTCATTGGTTATAAGATTTATTTGTTAATCTCTAAATGCTTCTTCCTTTGATTTGATCTTATCTTTTAATTTGCTTGAGGACAAGCAAGATCCTTCTTCTTGCCTTTCTTTTTATGGTCTTTCTTCTTGGTGTTTGTCACAATGTGAGCCTCATTAGACCCCTCACCCTTCTCAAAGTTCAACCTTCCTTCCTCTTGTACACACATGGACAATAATTCATTAATAGACCATTTTAAAAGGTCCAAATTGAGAAGGTAGAGAATTGAGGATCAACTGCATCAAGAAAGTGTCCGTAACTTCAATATCCAGGGACTTACGCTGTGCAACTATGTCCCTCATTTGCATTATGTGCTCACGCACAGAGCTAGTGCCATTGTACTTGTCTTCATTGATGACAATTGTGTCATCAAGGTGCTAGCCAATGACTTGTCAGAAGATGCAAATTGCTCATCAATAGCCTGCATATAATCTTTGTCTTTCTCCTCATCAGGAATGGACCTAATTCTCATGTTTAATTAGGATGAAATAGAAATTGCTCATCCTAATTCTCCCTGTGGGCAAAGAAAAATCACAACTACACATCTAATTAAATTTAGTGTCTTTAAATCCATAAGTGATATATAAATTTTGTTAAACAAAACATAGATGCATATATATTATATAAAGGATGTTGTGGCTACTCCTTAAATTAAATATGCATATCATAAGACACTCCAAAAATGTGCATTTCATACATAAATATGCACCAAAAATTATAAATCAATTAAATTCAAAGCATTGCATATTAATTCATGTGTATTAACCAATATTAACCATGCTACACATTTTAATTAAATAAAAATATATCACAGGAACATCACACATATATATTTTGAAAACTCCATATATATATATAATATATATATATATATAAAAGCACAAGTAAACCGTCATCATCAAACCATATATATAACTCAAATATATATAAGCATGTATGAAGAACAAATTATAGCACCTAACATATATATAAGCCCAGCGATTGACATCAGTGCACATGCTCAAAAATAAAAAATTATACACACATATATATATATAACATATATAAACAGTAAAGCATACGAACTGTCAAGCATACATAAATATAAGCATAATGGCAAGTGCATTTGTAACTTTCAATCTTAATTCAATTTCAAATATTACAGAAAATATAAATCCAAAATTAATATTAACATAATTACAAAACAAATATGTAAAACTGAAACATAATACTAATCAACAAGAGCAATTTAGTCCAAAGGTCCAATAATATGGAAACAAATAAAAGGTCATAGGTTCTGTTGAGAAATCTAGGATTATCTAGAATTATTTTATTTCCTATTTTATAATTATCTTTTAAAATTAGAAATATCTTATTAAAATCTGATTTATATCTTATCAAATATTAGATTAGATATTAGATTAGATATCTTTTGTTATTATCTTTTCCAAGTAGAATTAGGATTCCTAACTTGATTAGGAAGTTTTTCTCTTATTTAAGCATTGTAACACTTTTCTCTTATGATGAAATAATATTACGAATATTATTATCCAAAAATTAACATGGTATCAGAGCCTGGTTCCCATTTTGATCCCGGATGAATTTTCTCTTGTTCTGAAATTTCTTCCTAAATACTTTTAGGAGAACCACTCCAAGTCTTAGAACTTGGTAAATTCTTTCAGGCGTTCATTGCCTTTGTCCTTGCCCAGCCTTCATTGCACTTAGGGCACATATCTTAATTCCTTATTTATCAACCTATCTTCCCTAGCTTTATCACAAAGACTGACCTAGTAACTCAATCTTTAACCGAAACTGAAACCCAGTGTCCAGTGAGCAAACTTGGTAAGGGTTTAGTTGGTCCTTTTTTCAAAGTCTGCATTTATTGTCACCGCCGGCAGGGATGGAGACAGAAGCCGCCGGACGGTCATTCCCCGGAGTCCGGTGTCCAACAGGGCTGTGTGTGAGCCTCACACGCCGCTCGAGCAATTTCGCGATTTCCTACGCGCCGGCGCGTGGAGGCGCGTGAGACAACGTCTTGTTTGTCGGTCATTTGCGCCGCCGTTTCCGACCTATTTTCGACGACCCCCAACTGTCATATGGTGGTTTTGGTGGTTGTTTGTGAACCCTCTTTGTAGAAGATAGGGTTTTGTTGCATTTTGTTGGCAGATTACACTTGCTAACTGAATTTTCCTCTTTAATCCTGTGTTAATTGGCCTCTGAGGTTCGAAAACGGGTACATGCTCTGAGAAAAAGAGAGCCTCTAAGACTTGGAAAAGAACACATGCCATCCTTCTAACTTAATCGCAGATTTCAAGCATCGTCCTCAATTGATAACAACTATTTTTATGGCCCCTGAGGTTCACAAAACGAGTACAAACTCTAGAGAAAGAGAGCCTCTGAAACTCCAACAAGAACATAAGCCATCACTACTTTCATCCTTCATTGATGAAATCAATCTTCGGCCTTCATTGCCATATGCCCTTCATTGACGTATTGATCTTCGGCCTTCATTGCCATACGTCCTTCATTGACGTATTGATCTTTGGCCTTCATTGCCATACATCCTTCATTGACGAATTAACCTTCGGCCTTCATTGTCGTTATCTTCTTCCAACGACAACAATGTTTAAGGAAGCTCAAATCTCAATCAAGATCCAAGCTGCGAATGGAGCGAATGCAAAATTCCAATTCTCAGCGTGAGGGGTAGTATTGAGAAATCTAGGATTATCTAGAATTATTTTATTTCCTATTTTATAATTATCTTTTAAGATTAGAAATATCTTATTAGAGTCTGATTTATATCTTATCAAATATTAGATTAGATATTAAATTAGATATCTTTTGTTATTATCTTTTCTAAGTAGGATGAGGATTCCTAACTTGATTAGGAAGTTTTTCTCTTATTATTTTCCAAAAATCAACAGGTTCTATCCTTTAGCCATAAAGCTCCTCATCACAAATAGGTTAAAATAAAATTAAGCACAACACAAAGGAAGCCCAGCATACAAGCACAATATGGTAAATATGTAAAATCCCAATCAAACATAATGACCCACATGTCCCATGATCATATGCAAAAATTGCCGAAAAAATCGATAAAACAATATTGGGAAAAATTACAAAAGGAACCCAAATAAAAATTCAATCATATCTCTTGAACCAAAACTCAAATTTTAATAATTCAAAAGCCAAAATGCTTAGAATCAATCATGGATTTATTTTTCAATGTCAAAATAAAATTCTCCCATTAGAAATTAAAAATTGACATTAACATATGAAAATTCATATTATCAAATATATCTAGACAGAGGCAAAAACATAGCTCTGATATCACATGTTAGAACACAAGTAAAATAATCATGTCTCACAAGAAATCTGACAAGGAAACTAAACGAATAAATAATTATTCCAACCTCCTGCCATATCTATTTGATAATACCAGCAACCAGATTTTCTGACTGACGAATTACCTATGAAGCAAGGATACTCCATTTTGAGGGTGTGTCGCCGCGTCAGACACGTGTCCGTGTCCGACACCCACACGACACATATTCATAAATTTTAAAATATAAAATTATTTTTTGTGACTTTAACATGCAAACAATAAAAAATAATGACACATATGTCATATATTATGAACAAATATTATAATTTTAAAGTTTTCATCAAAATTTGTAGATTTTTAATTATTTATATATATAAATATATGTCGTGTCGTGTCATGTAAGTTTAAGAATTTGACGTGTTGGTGTGTCCGTGTCCGTGTCGTGTCCCGTGTCCATGCTTCATAGCGAATTACTAATCGTGATGGAAACAAGGCAAAATAATCTCAAGTCAGGAACCCACCGACAAAGAACTCTTAAGGATTAGCATACCTTCCCATCAAAGAGAATGCCCCTTTTATAGAGCTCAAGAATTGTAACCACCCACAAATATTAAAACTTCACATTAAACCAAAATAATAGAGATTTATAATTCATCAATTGTTATGAAGGGCCATTATCAATTTTAAAGAATAAAAATGAAACTGACTAGAATGCCAACAGATGAAAAACTCTTACACATAGTTCCTCACTCCTCTATTCTTTTGAGTAAACAAACAACTTGGTCCTTAATAGATCATCGAGTTGACTACTCGGTCCTTAAAAAATTAAAATACACATTTAGTCCCTAAAACATCAAAACGGTATACTTTTTAATCCTTAAAAGATTAAAACGGTATACTATTTAGTCCATAAAAAGAACTAATTAGTATACCGTTTTGATCTTTTAGAGACTAAATTATGTATTTCAATCTTTTAGGGACTGAGTTATCAGCTCGATGATCTTTCAAGGATCAAATTGTTAGTTTACTCTTTTTTTTTTACCATATCTAGAGATGCATTAAAATGGGAAAAAGGAAAACAACCAGTTTAGTACTTGAATATACGGCCAAATTGTCCAAAAGACATGAAAACTGAAAGAGAATAACAACGTCAAGATGTAGCAAAAATAAAAACTATCCAACTACAGTGCTGCAAAGTGCAAACCAAATTTTGCAAGACTGTCTACAACATGATTTGTTTGCAGAAACAATTAAATAAAATTAGTTTAAAACAGAATTTTAATTGGTTTCTTTATAAGTTTTCACCTTCATTATTTCCAAGGGATCCATGAATATAATTTTTCTCATTCTACCTTACTTGCTTTCTCATTTCTCATCTAATTCATCTATCATTTTATCACCAAACAGAGAGAAACAACTATGGGTGTGTTTGGGTGAGAAATATGTAATGAAATGAGAAAATTATGTAATGAAATGGTAATGAGAAAATTATGTAATGAAATGGTAATGAAAATGGTGTTTGGATAAGTTTGAGATGTAATGAAAAAAATTGAATGTGAAATTATGAAAATGGGTATGTAATGATTGTGGTTGGTTGAAATAATTGTATGGGTTTTTTAAAATTGTATAGGGGTAGAATTGATAATTGATAATGGAAATAGATAGAAAAAAAAA
>QANZ01038492.1:44642-66333 GCA_003254925.1 Chamaecrista fasciculata
GTAAATTTTAAAATCAAAATATCTTATTTATAAAGAACTAATAGTATAAATACATAAGAAAACATACAAAATTTATATAAAAATATATAAATATTTATAAAAAATAAATTAAAAAACAAAAAAAATTATATGCGGGCTCGCGGGTTGGGTTGGGTTGAAAAACTCCAAACCCGCAACCCAACCCGCAAGTGTGCGGGTTGAGAATTTTAAACCCAAACCAACCCACGAACCCGAACCAACCCAACCCATAGCTGCGGGTTGGGTTGGTTTCTGCAGGCTCGCGGGTTGGCGGGTTGGTTTGCTCACCCCTAATTAAAATATAGCTGCTAGACCAATATTTAGTGTTAAATATCAATCCAATCATATGGATTCCCAAGTGGGATGCAATTGGTTAATATATTCATTAATTTTTCCATCTACCATTCACTATGTCAGATTATCAAGAAATTACATTTGTGGGAGTGTACTGACTCACTGTGTACGACACATTTTTATAAATTTTAAAATACAAAATTATCTTTTTTATGATTTTGACATAATAAAAGATATAAAGAAACAACAATATGATATATACACTAAATAGATATTATAATTTTTAAAGTTTTATCAAGATTTATGAATATTTTTAATTATCTTTTTATTTTTTAATACTATCTGAATTAATATATATATATATATTGTGTTGTGTTTTGTAATTTTAAAAATTTAACTTGTTAATATATTCATGTCATATTTTGTGTTCATATGAGTGTCTGGGTTTGTACTTCATAAATGTCAAGCATTGCATTATTTGTTGATTACCTATAATTAAGGATAGAGTAAATTAACAATTATCTTGAAAGATCATTGAGATAACAATTTGGTTTCTAAAAGATTGAAATTCACAGTTTAATTCTTTAAAGATCAAAACAATATACTTATTGATTCTTTTTATAAAGTAAATAATATATCCGTTTAATCTTTCAGAGATTAAATATGTCTTTCAGAGATTGAGTTATCAATTATATAATATTTTAGAGACCCAATTATTAGTTACTCTTAATAATAAGAAGGCAATCTCCGGTTTAGCTAGATGATCAGCCTCTGGACAAAGTCGTGGGCCACCACCATATTATACTACTTTCCTGTTTGATGAGTCCTTTTTTTTTGGGTAAAATATAAAAAAACGTGGCCCGATTTCACATCACTGCTGTGTGGTTTAAAACGTCTCACTTTGGGTATCTGTGTGTTTTAACGTTACCCACGTTAAGTACTCGAACTTTTCTTCCGTTAGAATTTAGACGGAATAAGTATGTGACTCAGTGAAAAATCAAATTTTGGTCCACGAACTATGGGATAAGTTTCATTTTGGTCCTAAAACAATTATTTAAGGTCCTTTTCTTTTTATAAAGGATCAAAATGTAAGAAAAAAATAGAAATTGAAACTTTAATTGAATTTGCCCAAAAACATAAATTTCTCTTCATCCTCCCTTGTGTCTTCGTCTTCTTCTTCAGTCTTCCAACCATTCCACCATTTTCCGTCACCGACGTACGCAATTCCACCATTCGCAGTCGCTGTCAAGATCCAATCCTCCTGCATTTGGATTCTCTCGGATTGTGAAAAATTTGGGGATTCCAAAGAAGAAAACCAGGTGGATTTGTTTATAATGTTTTTGTTTTGTATTTGGAAGAAGAAAACTGAGTTTTTGATTTGGAGCTTCCAAAATGTATCTATTGTAGTTATTGTTGTGTTTTGAAGTTTTTGGGCAAAGAGTGAAGAAGAAGACAAAGAAAGAGAGATGAAGACGAAGGGAGAGAGAGAGAGATGGAGATAGAGATGTCTGAGCAAACACAAAAATTTGTGTTTTTGAGCAAATTCAATTAAAGTTTCAATTTTTGTTTTTTTTTTTTTATGTTTTGATCATATTATAAAAAAGAAAAAGGACTTTAATATAAAAAAGATAAAACTTTTGGAGGATGAAAGTTTATTTTTCCTTCTTTTTTAACGAAAAAAGTGGATGAAAAGTTTGAGGGACTAACCATGTAACATTTTGGAAAACTGAGAGAGCAAAACGGAACGAAAAATAACTGAGGGACCAATTCGGAAAATTGATGTAACAACCAAGGAAAATTTAAATTTATTTGAGGTGAATTATAATTCTAATTTGTGAAGGAATGGTAAAGAATTTTGATGGAAATAAGTTGAGGAAGTGTAATTTTATTAGTGGGAAGGACCAAAGTGCAAGTTGGGGAAACTATTTTGGTTGTGAATGAAATTAATTTAATTTGAGTTAAAAGCTCAAGGGACCAAAAGGAAATTATTGAGGGACTTAATTATGAATTTATGGGAAAATTGGAGTTCAATTAAGGGATCTTATGGAAAGGAAATAGAAAGTTTTGGGGGAAGAAATGTGAATTCACCCAAATTAATCAAAAGTGATCTATTTATTTAGGGTTGAAGGGAGGAGTCGAAGGGGGCAAATTTGGGAGAAGAAAAAGAGAGAACAAAGGCGGTGGTGGAGAAAGCAAGTGGAGAAGTGAAGGAGAACTTGAGTTGCATCAAATTTTGGATTCAAATCATCAAGTTTGGAAGCTTAGAACATCCAAGGTAGAGTTATTTTACTCTCCTCCTCTTTACACCTTCATCTTCTCCACAATTTTGGCTATGGAGCTTTCATGGCAAAATTTAATATGGTGGAAATTGTATAAGAATATGATAGGAATTATGTTTAGTGAATGATTTATGATTGTTTGAGTCAATTAGAGATGGAAATTAAGGGGTTTTATGGATTGAATTTTGAGATAGAAAAATTTTGAAAGTTAGGGATATTGGATTGGAATTGTGAGAGAATTGATGTGTTGTTGTGATTTGAATTGTGGGGGATGTTTCTTGATGCCTAATTATGAGTTTTTGATGAATTTTAGTAGAGAAAAGTTGAGATTTTGGTCCCAAAACTCCCCTCACTAGCTGCTGCCGCTACTCCCCTGTTTTTATAAAAAAGAAAAAAAAAACTGTTTTGGGTTGAGAAAATTGAAATTTTGGTTCCAAAAGTCTAGTCCTCTTGATGGCCGAACCTTCCCCTGTTTTTATTCAAAAAAAAAAAAAAGAATATATCTTGTTGATGCTTTCCTTGGCTTATGTCTTGATATTTAAGGTTGTTTTGGAATGAGAACTTTGTGGAAAAGACTCTTGGAATATGAAATGAATATGATCAAGTATGACATGGAATTGTTAAGATTATTTTTGTGATGAAATTATGGTTGGAAGTGGAAGGTAAAATTTAGTGATACTTGAGATTAATTAGTTTGAAAGGAAATTTGTATTAAATGAATTCATATGGGATTGTTTGTGTCATTGACATTGAGTTTGGTAATATTTGTGATAAAATGTGTTATGAATTGTTATAATAGTATATATGGTGAATTGTTATGAAGTGGGCTAATTGTGGCTTTGGAATTGAAACTCCTTATTTGTGGATTATGTCATGATACCTGAGGGTGGAATCCCTCCCCTTTTATTCGCGATGAATATTGGGGTAACGGCTATGGTGGATTCCATAGTTGGCCTAAGGTGGATTCCTTAGGTGACAGGCTTGTTGGATTGTGCGCACACCGAGAGACGTTCCGGAAAAGCCTAGGTCGAGACGACCAAATTGATTTGAGATCATGACATTGCTTGTGGATATTAATTGTGTAATTTGAGGAATCTTGAATATGAAATTATCTGATGATAATGAGATAAATGAATATATGATATTCTTATTAAAATTGTTATTATTGTGCAAGTGGATTTGATGAAGTTTTATTGAAATGGAATTTGTGACCAAGTCAAATTGTGATAATAAAGTAAATAGATATGTTATATTGTTTTGTTAATTATTGCGATTAGTGTTATGTAATTTAGCTTTTGGATTAGCAAGATTGTTTAGAATGTGAATGTTGTTTGAGGATTGATGGTAAGAGAGGGTTTAGTAACTCTACTGAGAATTTTATTCTCACCCCAATCCATATTTTTCAGTCTCGGTTGTGCAGGATCGAGCAGGCATCGAATCGGGTCAAGGAAGCAACCCGTCGCCTGAGGGTTTTCATCCTTCTACCTGATTTCTTTTAGTGTTGGTAGGTTTTTGTATCTTCTAGTATATATGTTTTGTTTGGACTAAACTGGGCCCTACGAGGCTGTTTATGGGGCGGAGCCCCTGTATTATTTTGTTTTTGAACCCATGTTTGGGTTATTGTATATTCTGTATATATTCAGGGCTGTATCCGGATGTTATGTAACCTCTAGTTAATATATGTATGTTTTATTTTCTAGAGGTGTTACAATTGAACATAATTGAGGGACCAAAATAGGACTTCCGCCTTTTCAATTTGTTCTGTTTAATTTGTTCTACTAGCGTGGAAAATAATAAGTGAGTTTGATAAACAAAAAGAAAAATTTTCATTCTTAATTATAAATTAGAGATAAATTTGTGGTTGAACTAAGAATAACGGTTAAAATTGCGATAAAATCACATTTTGGAGACCAAAGCAGAACAAATTTGAAAGTTTGAAGACAAAAATGAAATAAAAAATAGCTTTATGACCAAAATGAAAATTGTTCCATAGTTTGAAAACAAAAAATGAGATTTTAACCTTTGAGTGGAAATCAACGACTAAGAAGCAAGATAAACCAACGGTTAAGATGCAAAAGAAATTGACAGCTAAGATACATTGAAAATTTATGGCTATGATTGCGCCACGTCAGCATTTTCTATTAAAATTAACGGAACAAAAACACCTGTACCCTAATTGCTAAACGATACATATCTCAGGTACCCAAAGTGAGACATTTTAAACAACACAACAGTGATATGAAATCGGGCCAAACCACTTGTACGTTTTTTGTATTTTACATTTTTTTTTGTTAACCCAATCGACATATAACTATCTCAATCATATTCGATAAAGAATAAAACGTATCCTAAAGAAAACAGTTTCTTGTTTGATGAGTCCTACCAATACAGACAAACATATGTATTATTATTATAATGCTTAATAAGTGCTTGTAAACATGCTGCTACGAAATATTTCCACATGATGCAAGGGTTTATATGAAGCATTTGAGTATAAATATTAACACTGGCAGAATATTATTCATACATTCCATCTGAAAGGAGAAAAGAAAACACAGATTGTTGAGAGTGGGATTTGAACCCATGCCCTTTCGGACCAGAACCTTAATTTGGCGCCTTAGTTTTAATGAGATTCTCCAATTCAAACTTGACTCTCACTTTTAATTTTATTGGGCTTTTTTTTGACAAAATCCTATTTTGGTCTATAATATTTATCTTCAGTTTCCTTTCGGTCCCTAATGTTTTTTTTGTTCCGTTTTGGTCCTTATTGTTTTTTTTATAAGTTTCATAATTAGTCTATAACTATTGAATATTATATAATTATATCTTTTTTATTTCAAACTCGAACGTGATGAAATCAAAGCTATGAGTTAAATTTGATGCATTCTTTCTTTTGGCAGTTGGAGTCCTCGGCAAACAAGATCAAAACGGACATGAAATAGGGCCCAAAAATGGGTCGCTTATTTAATAAATTTGATCATATCTCTCTCGTTTCAAGTCGAAATGTCACAGAACCAGAGCTACAAGTTACTCTTGATGAATTATTTATCTTTCTAGTTGAGACCGTTGACAAATAAGGTCAAATAGTATTCTAAAAGTTAATATTGATGTTTGGCAAAAATACTGTTGGTACCCCCAACGTATGGGGTCTTTTTCAGTTATTCCCCCAACATTTTCTTGTCAATTATACCCTCAACGTTTCATATTTGAGTCAATTATACCCCAACCCCTAACTAATTACAAAATAGTCCAAAATGTTTGTCATCTTTAACAAATAGGTCCTTAGAAGCCATTAACAACCCTCATTCTCTTACTCTAAAACACCACCACCACACTTGATCGTCGTTGTCCACTCTGTCCTCGTTTGCGTCGACATGGTCCTTCTCTTCGTCGTCCTCAGCTTCCTAGTCTCCTCTAAATTACGTTGTTTCCATCCCTTTTCCTTCCCATACAATTGCCTCTCTCACTCATCTTCTCTATTTTTCCTCTCTCTCCAAAGGGGTTTTGAAGTTACTTTACTTCCCAATTTCGACGACCACGACGACACCGCCACTAGAGATTGTGTGTTAACGCCGGGAGCTAGAGCTATTGGTATTTCTCCTTGATTTCTCTGTATTCGAGGCTCACCAGCGAGTTTGTGTGTGATTGCTGGAACTGTGAAAAACAGAGGGGAGAGATTTTTCGGGTTTCTCAATTGCATGGACCAGTTCGTTAAAGATGACAAACATTCTGGATTGTTTTGTAATTAGTTAGGGACTCGTGTGAAAGAACAATCTTGAGAGAATGGATGATTTCTAAATAATGGAAACTTAAGGACCTTAAAATAAAACAAAAATGTTGGGTTGAGGTATAATTGACTAAACAAAACATACTGAAAATGACCCGATACATTGGGGCTACTAAGAGTACTTTTGCCTTGATGTTTTAACCAAACTGACTTTCAGAGTATTATTTGACTTCGTTTGCTAATAGCCCCAATTGGATAAAGAAATAATTTGTCAATATTAATTTGTAGCTCTGACTTCATTGCATTCAGACTTGAAACGAGAGAGATATAATCAAATTCATGAAACAAGTGACCCATTTTTTTTGTCCAATTTGGCCTTGTTTGCCGATCACTCCGACTAGCTAAATGAAGAACTCATCAAATTTAAATCGTAGCCTGATTCCATCACGGTTGTGTTTAAAACAAGAGAGATATGACCATATTCAATAATTAGGGACCATTTATGAAACTTTAAGGAAACATCAAGGACTAAAATGGAACAAAAAAACTATTAGGAACCAAAATGAAACTTAAAGTAAACATTAGAGACCAAAAAATGGTTTTGGCCTTTTTTTAAAAAAATCTTAGAGTTATGTTCTTTTCGTTCATTGATGAATTTAATAGTTGTGATTTGTGAGTTGTTATGAACTAAAGACACAAATGGAATTTACATTAACACATAAAATTTTTAAAATTATATGACACAGTATATTTATATTTTTATATGTAAACAACTAAAACTTCAAATTTCAAAATCGGATTTTCATATATTATTTATATTTAAAATAATTAATATTTAATATCGATTACATTATTCACTTCAATAATTTGTTTAATCAATTAAATTAGACAGATTGTCAACCAAATATTTTATCGATTCATTATATGATTTGATTCACACAATATTGATTTTTCCTACCTTTAATCTCACGGCATGTATAATGGGTATGTATACTACTTATGAAGTATAGACACTTCATTTTGAGGTGTATGTCGTCGTGTCAGACATGTGTCTGTGTCCAACACTCATATGACACATATTCATCCGTTGTAGAATATAAAATCAAATTTTTAATGATTTTAACATGGCAAACATTATAAAATAATGACACAGATGACATATATTATAAATAGATATTGATAATAGGCTCAATAATTAGGAGGCCCAAATGGCAGAGCATGCCCTTGATCAAGCAGGCTACAAATCCACCAGATGGATCACATAGGCATGAACGCCCTGTATCTCGCCATCAGATGTGGAGGCCCACAATCACGAAGGGTGTGGGCGCCCACGCACCAACAAATTAGGAAACATTCCCTGAATCAATCAGGAGCCAATTAAGGATCGATCAAGATCCGCTGTCAATTAAGGCAAATCACTCAGAGATCCTTTCCCTTGATAACGCCTTAGCCATCAAGGCACCTTTCACAGAAAAGGAAATTACGTGGGAGCCAAGGATCACAATCAGATCAGTCAGGATCACAGTCAAGCATCCAGGCATTTATGGCAAGATCATGCCTTGTCACCCTCAGCTAGTATAAAAGGTTAACCCTTCACACTGGAAAAATGTACGCTCTCTGCTCAGTCAATTGAGATTATCGAGCTCATAACCCTCACTAACTTAAGCATCGGAGGTGAATCGCAGGGCCACCCTGTGCGTTCATTGTCTTGCATGTACCCCCGGCCAGAACCTAGTTCATCAGATATTATAATTTTTAAAGTTTTCATAAAAATTTATGAATTTTTAATTGTTCATATATATAAATATATGTCGTATTGTGTCATGTAATTTTAAGAAGTTGACGTATCAGTGTGTCTGTGTCCGTGTCGTATCCCGTGTCCGCATCAATGTCTATGCTTCGTAAATGCCTACAAATCTCCAAATAAAATTATGAAGTTACCGGACAGAAGCTAAATTTGTTCAGAAAACACTAGTGACCTCTCATCTCAACACAGCGTATACATATAGTCTTCAACGTATGAAGGCTTCTCCTTTTTATAAGCATCATTGATGTTGAGCTCCATAAGGAAGTAATTTGAATTCTTTGATTTCCAAATGCTCCAACAGCAAGGTCATCAAGAATCATCAATTTTCATCAATGCTCATACAGCTCCAACGTTTAGAATTCATAAATATCATTCTTGCTGTCCACTCTATTCGAATTTGAATTTTGGCTCCATCAGGATTCAACATTAAACTGGTCAGGATTTGGCAATCAGGATTTGAATTGTTTCCATATATAGATCCTCGCAATAAACACAAAGTATGAGTTAGGAAATTAATTATAATCAAAGATATTATATGATCAACACTTAATCAAGTCATATAACGAGTTTCCTAATCAAGAGCGCATGAATTAATCACAAAAATCTTCATTTAAGAGCTTGCGCAATATTTCCATATTTGTTTCCTTTTTCGTAGAGATATGATTATGATCTTGCTTCAATAATGATTAGATCGAGTTAAATCAATTAGCATCAATCATAATTCATCTAATTAATAATTAATATGATTATACAATGTTCCAGAACATTAAACATATTTATTACAAAATTTTTGTTAATTATCAAAATAAAATCAGCGATAAAGGATATGCAATCAGATTCTCGCGGATCCTTAAGGATATGAGATATCAAGGAGTTCCTTGATTTCCCAACAATATTTAAATTATATTAACTTGAATAAATATAATTTTTATGTGATTTTAAGTTTGATTATAACTAAATCATGATGTTAACATGATTAAATAGTTTACTTTTATATAATTATAAAATTTCACAAGTTTAATTTTGAAAATGTCTTTTAGATATTTTATGTTGGCCAAAGTGCGAATTTGGTCCCATAACTTTGCTTCAGTTCCCAAATCAGTCTTATAACTTTTTTTGTCTCAGATTTGGTCCCATAAGTTTTGAAAAGTTCCCACCGTTAGTCCTATGAGTAATTTCGTCCATTTATTCCATTAAATATGACGTGGCACCATGACTAGGATGCTGACTTGGATAAGTGAATTGAAAAAGGACCATTCTGCAACAAATAACAACATTTTGAATGAAAATGAGCTTTTTAGCAAGGACCATTTTCAAAACCCTTGTATCACTGACCTCTTCCTCGCCTCGCTGCACCGCCAACGTTCATCTCCTCATATTCCTCCAAACCGACTGAACTTGCCGGAAGCTTTTGTTGAACGTTGTTGAGGAGGCGTGGGCGGCGTTCAACAAAAGCTTCCGGCAAGTTCAGTCGGTTTGGAGGAATATGAGGAGATGAACGTTGGCGGCACAGGGAGGCGAGGAAGAGATGAGTGATAAAGGGTTTTGAAAATGGTCCTTGCTAAAAATCTCATTTTCATTCCAAAAGTTGTTATTTGTTGCAGAATGGTCCTTTTTCAATTCACTTATCCAAGTCAGCATCCTAGTCATGGTGCCACGTCATATTTAATGGAATAAATGGACAGAATTACTCATAGGACTAACGGTGGGAACTTTTCAAAACTTATGGGACCAAATCTGAGACAAAAAAAGTTATATGACTGATTTGGGAACTGAAGCAAAGTTATGAGACCAAGTTCATACTTTGGCCTTTTATGTTTTAAAACATTTTCAAAACAGTTGTGTAAAAGACATTTTAATCATATTTCTTATTTTCAATAAAAATGAAAACAGAAAACAGAAAAGAGGAAAATCAAACAAGCTCTAATCCCTCGTTTTTTTCTCTTTCAATTTTCAATTTCCCCAATAAGGAGTCCTCTTTTCTCCTTTCCTTCTCCTCTTTAATCCCTAATCTAAATATATCTTGAACTGGAGTGCCCCTAAACTCCAATGTCTTTGACTTCATACTCACAATTTCTTATACATTTAAAATAAATATTAAAAAATAAAGAAAAATAACAAGAGATTTTAAAGTAAAGAGGGGGAAAAAAACGAAGAGAAGCTCAAGGACTTCAGAACTCGAGCTGTCTGTAGAATAGCCTTATCTTCTTATAGCAGACCAGAGGGATGAATAGTATATCAAACTTCCATTTAAACAGTTTGAACAGAAAGCTAAAATCAGACTGACACTGCTATTATACTAAAATGGACACTCCTTTATTAATAGTATCTGATCTGATATCTGATATTTATACTTTTGCAAGCTTTCTGTTACACAACTATGTGGTATGTACACATCACTTAAACCAAGGTAGGCAAGAGGCCCTTAAAAATCACTTGCTCATGTATTGCAGGGAACCAAAATATGGAAGTAAGGAAAGAAAATAGATTAGAAGTCAAAGAATAACTAAACTTTAGCTATTATAGTATAAATTACAACTAAAAAAATAGAGTAAATTACACTTTGGTACCCTGGTTTAAAAAATGACACTTTGGTACTCTTTGAAGCTATTTTGTAATTTTCACCATAATAAATTTTACAAAAATTACATATTGACCCCCAATATTTTTAGAAAATTACAAATAATTCCCTAGATACATATGATCAAGGGACTAAAATGAAAACTTTAAAAAAAATTTGGGGTCAATATGTAATTTTTGCAAAATTTGTTATGGTTAAAATTACAAAATAGCTCTAAAGGGTACCAAAGTGTTAATAGAGAATGTCACAGGGTACTAAATTGTCATTTTTTAAACCACGGTACCAAAGTGAAATATAACCAAACTACAGAGTAACAAAGTGTAATTTACCTAAAAAAAAATATGATACACACAAAAGAAAGAGAAATTTCAAGACGGAGTAATATGAGAAATAAGCCATAGAGATAGATTCATCTTTACAACCTAAAACTCGGAAATGCATTTCTTTAATCTTCCATCAACAATCTTTTGTAACAAATCATCAATCTTTTTAGGAAAAAAAAATGTAACCAATCGGGATTGGGATTAGCGGAACGAGATAGTCTCCCACAACGTGGTTAACCTAAGTTTGAATCCCTGTTAGGAGAGTCAACATTTAGTACCCGACCGTACCTTAAACAAAATTACCCGACCGTACCTTAAACAAAATTACCTCCAATGAAGGACACCCGTGAGAAACCAAAAAAAAAAACAAAAATGTTGAAATTTGTATTATTCTACATCTATTTTAATTAATTCAGTAATATTTAGACTTATTCATACAATTAGTTATATATACAATGATTTGCAGAGACCTAAGGCTGTGATCACAAACATACTGTCAACATTCATGTTCATATCTTATAAGGAAAACAAATTTTCACCATTTGCAGATTCATTATCTGCCTAAATTGGACATATATGATATTGTTGAAAAATGAAAAGTACTTCTCATCTTCCAAGTCTCAACAAACATCCTTGTTAAAGTCTGCAACAATCAGATAGTGATAATTTATTTTAAAATTAAAACACAATAATAATTTTACCAAAAATTAAAAGCAATAATAAACCCAAAAATTAAAAGATCCATACTTGGTAGGTAATAGCCATAATAGCTAGAACCTTTCAAATGTTACTTAGATCATTCATCAAGTATGCGTGTACCCACACATCTACATATACTACTATGGAACCCATAAAATCCACATAAAATTCAGCACACCCAGATTTACTAAGCATGAGCTGCATTTAACATTGAATCAAGGATATGCTTCAATTGCTTAGTAATCATACTGTCCAAACCATATCAAACTGTCCAAACCAACATTGTTTGGAAAGTCTTATTGATTTACTTAATCCATAAAGGCAAATCAGTAAATCACTAAAATCATTTTAGTTTTCCTTCATTTTTTTAATAATAAAAACTATTGTCTCACCCATTTGACTTCCACTTTCACAAAAGCTGACCCCATCAAGAAAATGGATCATTTTGAAACCCATAACAGTATAACCTCATATCTCTCAATCAACTATTTGTAAATCATATTTCATTTGAGGCTTTACTAAAAGCAGAAAGCAATGGAGCTTAACAAATGAAGACAATTGAGGAAGCCCTTGAAGAAATGTCAAATTGAAGTGACCAAAAATCTTTTAGACTTATGAAAAATTTGATTACACATGCAGTTAAATTTGGGCAATTCTATGATGCTTAAGCAAGTTGCAAACTTTGTCAAAAAGGCACCCTGTCAAATCCTATTACCCATCAAGCTTAATATTAGCAAAAAGAAATATGGGTTTATGGAGACAATTTTCCTACTAAATAATTTGACAAGGTCTAATCAGGCAATTCTTCATTAAATCCAAAGAATAAACCCAACAACATGACAGAAATTAAAAGAGAAATGGAAATGTCACATGACTTTTGAAAGGAATATCAAGCCAACTATGCAATAGCATACATTTATACATCTACCTGAGTCACAAACTTGCTGGAGCCATGTTTCTTCCGGTAGTCCAAGCACCATTTTCTTAAAGTTCAAGGAAAATAAATATATAATATCAAAACTCAAACAATCAACAAACAGAAATAACTAATTAAAACAAAAACAATATTCCCTGCCCCAATCAACAAGTTTTCTAAAAATAATCACCTCTTTGTGTATGCACATTCTCCGACAGAAATGATACAACCATTTGCAAAACATTTGTGCAAGCTTAATATATAATGCATACTGTGAAAAGGGCACAAAGAACACACTAACAATAATCATTGTTGTGAAAACCGGATCGGACCGGTAGCCGAAGAGATGAGTGAATTGGTTCAACCATTTAAACCAAAATGATAGTTGGACCGGATTGGACCGGAAATAACCGGCCAAGAACCGGAAACTCGAGTCCAACCGCTGGACTGGACCGGCGGTTCTCAATGTTGTTGTTGTTTTTTTTTATTTATATATACTGGGTCAGATTTACGTTTTTTTTTTTGGATTTTGTACTTTTAAGTTTAAAATTGTGTGTGATGAACTTGAAACTTGAGAGTTGACATGTTGAATTTAATTATTATGAGTTTATGACTTATGGGATCTTGTTTAAGATGCATTTAGTCCATTTACTTGCTTGAAAAAATAGTTAGTCCATGATCTCTATTTGTGGAGAGAAAAGTTATATTATTTGCATAAAGAGATGTATTTATTAATAGATTTAATGCATCTCTTAGACCCAAAAAAAAATATAGAGGGTTTATATTTAATATATTAAAAATAATTATTTATTGCGTCATTCGGTCCGACCGATGGTTCGACCGATTTAACCGATCAGACCGTGAACCGAACACTTGTCCGAGTTTTGTCCGGTTCGGTTATGACAACACTAACAATAAGTCAATAATAAACAATAAGTGCCATGAGACCTGCTGGTGCAACCAGTACATGTACTGTTTTACATTCTATTCATAGTTTTGACAAATGCTAGCATCTTACAAGTCAAAGATTTCATCTTAATCTCTTATGCATCCTTCTCCATGATAGTAGAATGAGAGATACGTTCTTTCTTGTATTTTCTGCCTTTATTAAATAGCTTCTTAGATATCAGCAACAAAAAATTTAAAGTTGAAACTTTGAATCTAAAATGCAACTTGCTGCTTAATTTTGATTTCTGCCTTCAAATTTAATCAATTCCACAAATAACTCAGCTCAAATTATACTCAATTTTTTTTTTCACAAATGATATAATTTGTTTTCTTTTCTTTTTTCCACAAGACTGGCAATTCAAGCCCATGATGAAAGCTACGGAACAATTATTAAAACAAGTTATTCCTCTTCTGCACACATCTTTTTTCCAAAGAACACGAACATCAAAGACCTCTATGCTTTTGATCAGAAATGTTTATGAACAGTTCTCTACAGTAAAAAAAACACTGATAATGATGAAGGCTAGTGACTATCTTTCCCAGAAAATTTTAATTAGTTTGTGAAGTTGGATTCATAATTGAGTGATGAAGAGTGCATAATACAAGATTGCTATTCCAGAAGTTTTATTTGCACAAGAGCCTCTTTTGGGTATCTTCATTGCTTTTTTTCTCAAGCTTAGCTTATTACTTTTCTCACTGTATTATCACATGTGAAACCAATAACTTCCACATATATTTCAGCACACCTAGATTGACAGAGCATGAACTCCATATACAACAAAATACAAAAATGATTTGGCCATCACACCATCAAAATCAACACTGGCAAAGAACATATTACTCCCCAAGGAACATAAAAAATAGCCTGCTGAAAAACGGAAGTAGCAAAAGAAAATTTAACAGAAAACAATAAAATTAGGGAGACAGGCATTATCTTCAATATGAACTTAGCAGAATGTGAGCAACATGACCTAACATCATGGAAGGAAGGAAGGAAGAAAGAAAAATGCAAAATCAAATGAACTTACCTTCTCATTAAACAGAATTTGTACATATCAAATATCAATCACTTAACCGGTGCCAAGCCAATAGGGATCATAGCAGCAGAAAAGTAGAGCCAAAGCCTTGTAAATAACTCCCTTAACAAAATCAACAATAGGATGCTGAAAATCTCTAAGCGCCAAGGTAAATAAGTGATATCACATCATGGAACTAAGAGATTACCACCCACCATCGGTGACATTGTTGATGCATTCTAATGCATGAGAAAACTATAAAACAAAACAAAACGAACATACAAAAAATACCCCCAGAGTTATATTCACAGCACCCACACATTCACTATGTTGATCTGAAGACAGGTGTTGCAAGCAATAAATTAAATTTCAATCATTTCAAAGAAAAAAAAAACCTGAAACTAAAAGCTCTTGATGCTGGATTTACATGTACACCATAGATAAAATATTTAGCAAGCAACTACCATAGCAGCTAAATTAAATGCTATTTCATATTCAAAAAGAATTTCAAGATTAATAAAATTAATAAAGCTAATTTTAAGACTCTACCTACCTTGTTGAATTTTAGTGTTAGAAAATCATATCAACATAGGACAATCTATTTTAGAATCATAAAGCCAGCATCAAGCCCAAACGAAGAGTGATAGACAACAGAAGAAAATCCATGGAAAGATCACGATGCCAAATGTGTTTGTTGACTTCCATGTAAATTTCATAGGTAGAATGAGTGGTAAGACTTGACACATCTTCTTTGGATTTCACACTAAATTTCACAAATGATACACCCATTTGCTATACAATAGATAAAGCTAAACAGAATTACATGTATAACTTGAATTGGAGTTAGAGTTTCCTATCTTGCTTTATTTTTTTAACAAGCCTCTATCTATCATTTCATGAAGAATCCTCTTTGCCTTCTCATTCTCTTTTTTTACAAGAAGCTCACGAAGAATTATTTCAAAAGTTACAAGATCAGGGACGCACCCATTCTCTTCCATTTTGCAAAGCAAAGTCATTGCTTCATCCAACAAACCGTCTTTGCAAAGTCCGCTGATCATAGAAGTGTAAGCTTGGACATTAAGACAACAACCTTTGATCAGAAGATGCTGAACAATCTTATGTGCAATATTTGTTTTGCCACCTTTGCACAAACCATCGATGAGTATACCGTACATGTACGCATCAGGCTGAATCCCTTGGTCTACAATTCGCTTAAATAATGCAATTGCCTCATCGAGATGATTCCATTTGCACAATGCATCTAACAAGACACTATAGGTAATTATATCAGGAAATTCACCGTTATCACGCATCTCATATAAAAGATCCTGCACATCTGAGATTCTACTTGATTTACAGAAGCAATCAATAAGTGTAGTGTAAGTTACAATGTCTGGACTTAAAGATCTGTAACGCATCAACTTAAAGATCCCTAAAGCTTCATCTACCATATTGGTCTTGCAATATCCATTAATCAAGATATTATAACTAATAACATTAGGTGTCATATCACATCGAATAATCCTATTGAATATGTTTCTAGCCTCATCAACATTTCCAATCAAACAATAGCCATCCATTAAAGTAGTATAGGTAACAACATTAGGATCCAAACCATTTTTTTTCATCATAGTAAACACTCCTAGGGCTTCTGTCATTCTTCCTTCCTTACAAAATGCGTCAACCAATACACTATAGGTGTAAACATTGGGGTTGATCTGTTTCTGGAACATAACCTTGAGTAATTGATAAGCTTCGCCCATCTGACCCATGATACAGAAACCATGTATCATAGTGCTATATGTCACAATATCTGGAGAAATTCCCCGAACAATCATTCTAGAAAACAAATCACATGCCTCAGCCACAAGTCCATCTTTGCAGAGGCCATCAATGACCGTGCTATATGTAACTACATTAGGCTTAGTTGCAAGATTTTCCATTTGCTGCAGCAATTTAAAGGCAGCTCTTGTTTTCCCTTCTTTACATAGCCCATATGCTAGGGTATTGTAACTAACTACATCTAACAGAAACCCTTTTTCTATTAGGTCATCATAAAAGCTTAGTGCATCTCCAACCATTTTATTGATACACAGTCCTTTCAATAGTGTATTCAAAGTTATTGTATTTGGTTGGATACCCATCTTGAGGATCTTACCCAATACAGAGAAAGCAAAATGCATCTCACCCACATGGCAGTAACAGTTAATCAAAATGCTCCGAAAAACTAGGTCTGGAGTGATCCCTTTTAACTCGACCAGTGAAGAGAGTGAAATGGCAGTGGGATAGTGTTTCATCTTAACAATCCCACTTAGAATCTTGTTAAATTGGACTATAGAGGGCAGAGGATGAATGCGAAGCAAGCGATTAAAAGAAGTAACGGCATGGCGGATGTCGTTAGGGTTAGGGTTTGGAGAATGGGAATGAAGAAACAAGTTGAAATTGAGAGCATAAGGAAGATGGAAGGAAGACGGAAGAAAGCGAGTAAATTTGGGAAAAACATACCTTGAAGCAGTTGAAGAAGAAAACAACATGGTTGAATCTTTCACTAAGCAAAACTCAGATTCTTCAAAGGAATGAAACAACGTTGCCAAATGCTAAGAGATTGAAAAGCAAAGCCACAGAGAGAAGCCGCTCTATCGCCTATCGGGGAGATGATGCAGATGGGATAACATTTTAGTCCCTATAATAAAATAATAAAATAAATAAAAAAAATCTCTCCACAAGTCGTGTTTACATTTTTCATTGCACACGGTTTAAAATGAAAAAAAGATTGTGATAAAAATAAGACCAGAAAAAGTGAAAAACCCGTGCTCAAAATAGGAATTTGTTTTTTTTTTTTTAATTTTGAGAACCAGTATATATAATTTCATATATGATTTTCAGTATTTCTTTGGTGTTTTTGCATTTTTAGTTACAATAATTTCATATATGATTTTGAGGCCAAGAAAAAAAAAATTCATATTTGATTTAGTTTTTTATTTTGGTGGTATTTTTCTCATATGTGATTATGTGTCTTCTTTGATTAGTGTTTTCTCCTTTTGTGGTCTGTTTGGTTCAGTCCTACTCAGTGGTGACCTTCGCATCATGTTTTCGAACTTTTCTTGTTGGTGGAAGTTGGTGACATTTACATTTGGGATGGTGATTTCTTATCTGATAAACTCTAAGTATGAGATTAAGAAGTTTGTTGACAATACATTTAGTGATGATCTGTATCCTCGGAATTTATTATATATAAAATCTGTTAGTCCTCATGATTTATGCAGTATAGGACTTATTTTTGCGTCTATTTTATCCTCAAGTTCAACAATATTTACCTTTATGTTTCATCAGTTCTATCAGTTCTGAAATTCTCTCAACATTTATAAATGTTGTTTTGACTTCTATATAATATATTTTGTTAATTTCTTATATAAAAAAATCTTACATATATATATTATAGGTTTTTTTTTTACCTAAATAATACTGATAGATATATAGCCAATAATAAACTAATAAGTCAAACATCTTCACAATAACACAAATATATTTATAAAAAAGTTATTTATTAACGAAAAATATTAATGTGTCATCCTAACTCGGTTTAAATTTACTAACATAGCTTGATTGTATCAAGTAATTTTTGAATGCTTGATGGGTGCCCCTAACGTTTAGGGGCAGTTTCAATTATGCCCCCTACGTTTATCTTGTGTGACTTATACCCCGACATTTCATATTATTATCAATTATACCCTAACCTCAACTTTTTTGGACCAAAGTCCTATTTTGATCCCTCAATTTTGCTCCAAGTTCTCTTTTGGTCTCTCAGCTTAAAGCTTGTCATTCATCATCATTTTCACCACCACCACCACCACCACCACCACCGTCAGTAGCAATACCACCACCGTCAGCAGCAGTACCACCGCCAACCTTTTCCGGCGAAGTTCATCTTCTCCGGCGAATTTTTTGGCAAAACACACGGCGACTCTGACGACTACGAAAACTCTTAATCCAAGACTTTTTGACCTCCTGAGTTCAAAGATGACCTCCATTTTGCGAAAAAATAATTGGCAAGCCGCCGAAAAATTTCATAGTCGTCGAAAATCATATATCTTTTCATTTGTTCGCAAAATGCAGGCCGCCATTGCACTTAGGAAGTAAAAAAAACCTTAGGTTAGGAGTTTACATAGTTATCGAGACCGTCGTCTATCTTGCCGGAAAGTTCGCCGGAGAAGACGAACCTCGCCAGAAAAGCTCGGCGGCAGGGACCAAAACGAAACTTTGTGCAAATTTGAGGAACCAGAATAGCACTTTGGCCCAAAAAAATTGAGGTTAGGGTATAATTGACAACAATGCGAAACTTTGGAGGCATAACTGACACAAAACAAATATTAGGGGCATAATTAAAATTGACCTCAAACGTTAAAGAAACCAACAAGTCTTTTGCCTATTTTGGAAATAGAGTTTGCTGATATAACTTTTGTGTTTGTCCAGCACTTCAATTTTCTTTCGTTTAAGATTTTTTTAAGAAATTAATTCTTACATTTAATTTATCTCTCAGTATCATTAGGCAAAAGTGAAATTGTATAATGAAAGCGTTGAATTTGAAAATAAATTTAATGAAAATAAGTGAAAAAGAAAATTTAAGTTTAAAATTGTGTGTGATGAACTTGAAACTTGAGAGTTGACATGTTGAATTTGATTATTATGAGTTTATGACTTATGAGATCTTGTTTAAGATGCATTTAGTCCATTTACTTGCTTGAAAAAATAGTTAGTCCATGATCTCTAGTTGTGGAAAGAAAAGTTATATTATTTGCATAAAGAGATGTATTTATTAATAGATTTAATGCATCTCTTTGATAAAAAAAAATATAGAGGGTTTATATTTAATATATTAAAAATAATTATTTATTGCGTCATCCGGTCTGACCGATGGTTCGACCGATTCAACCGATCAGACCGTGAACCGAGCACTTGTCCGAGTCTTTGTCCGGTTCGGTTATGACAATACTGACAATAAGTCAATAATAAACAATAAGTGCCATGAGACCTGCTGGTGCAACCAGTACTTGTACTGTTTTACGTTCTATTCATTGTTTTGAATTGAAGGATGGTAGCATCTTTCAAGTCGAAGATTTCATCTTAGTCTCTTCTTATGTGTCCTTCTCCATGACAGTAGAATGACATATACGTTCTTTACTGTGTTTTTTTCCTTTATAAAATAGCTTCTTAGGTATCAGCAACTAAAAATTTAAAGTTGAAGACTTTGAATCTAAAAATTTTAGATATCAATTTATTATTTTACAAATGATATAATTTGTTTTCTTTTCTTTTTTCCACAAGACTGGCAATTCAAGCCCATGATGAAAGCTATAGAATCATTATTAAAACAAGTTATTCCTCTTCTGCACACATCTTTTTCCAAAGAACACAAACATCAAAGACCTCTTTGATTTTGAACAGAAATGTTTTATGAACAGTTCTCTACAGTAAAAAAGAAAACAAAAAAGCATCAATAATGATGAAGGCTAATGACTATCTTTCCCAAAACATAAACATTGGACAAAAATGACATTCTCTAAGAATTCAGTGACAATTTTTATTAAGTTTGCAATGAAAACTTTTGATATTAGTAGGCATGCATAGCTGAGCTATTATAGTTCGTGAAGTTGGATTCAAAATGGAGTGATTAAAAGCACATAATGCAAGATTGCCACCCACCCGAGAAAACTAAAATAAAAATACCAGAAATATCCATACCAATGTTGGTTATTACAATTCCAGAAGTTTTATTTGCACAATTAGGGCATCTTTTGGGGATCTTGCCAAAAGATTAAGGCACCTCAAACTGTTCAGAAATTTAATGAAAAGAAGTAAAACAACTAAAGATAGAACCATTATTATTGCTGTAGAGAAACGATGAAAAGATAGAATCAATGACATTCAAAAAAAAGAAAGAAAGAAACACTTTTACTTTTAATGAGAAGGCTGTTGACGTTTGAAAGATTCTTACAGAACCACCTTCTTCATTTCTGACTTGTTGAGGAGCTGCAACAAATGATACACATTCTCTTTTTACATGTGTAACTTGAATTGGAATTCCAGTGTCTTATCTTACATTATTTTTTCATCAAGCCTCGAGCTATCATTTCCTGAAGAATCCTCTTTGCCTTCTTATTCTCTTTTCTTACAAGAAGCTCACGAAAAATTGTTTCAAAAGTTATAAAATCAGGGACGCACCCATTCTCTTCCATTTTGTAAACCAAAGTCATTGCTTCATCAAACAAACCCTCTTTACAAAGTCCATTGATCATAGAATTGTATGATTCGACACTTAGATCATATTTGTTGGCTAGAAGTTTCTGAAAAATCTTATGAGCAATATGTATTTTGCCACCTTTACACAAACCATCAATGAGTATATTGTACATGTACACATCAGGCTGAATCCCTTGGTCTACAATTCGCTTAAATAATGCAATTGCCTCATCAAGATGGTTCCATTTGCACAATGCATCTAATAAGATACAATAGGTAATTACATCAGGAAATTGATTGTTATCATGCATCTCATATAAAAGATCCTGCATATGTGAGACTCTTCTTGCTTTACACAAGCCATCAATTAGTGTATTGTAAGTTACAATGTTTGGACTGAAATTTCTGCAACGCATCCCTTTAAAAATCCCCAATGCTTCATCGACCGTATTACTCTTGCAATAGCCATTAATCAAGATACTATAACTGATAACATCTGGTACCAAACCACTTTGAATCATCCTATTGAATATGTCTCTAGCCTCGTCAATATTTCCTATCAAACAATACCCATCCATTAAAGTATTGTAGGTAACAACATTAGGATTTAAACCATATTTCATCATCATAGTAAACACTCCTAGAGCTTCTGTTATCCTTCCTTCCTTACAAAATGCATCAACCAGTACATTATATGTGCGAACATTAGGGCTGATGCATTTCTGAAACATATCCCGGAGAAATTCATAAGCTTCTTCCATTTGACCCATGATACAAAAACCACAAATTAGAGTATTATATTGATGGAGATTGTGCCCTAGGGCCAATCATTTTATTTATATG
>QANZ01038495.1:0-60214 GCA_003254925.1 Chamaecrista fasciculata
CCTAAAATGTCCCTAAAATACATGATGAAATATGGTCAGATCACCATCCAAAGTTCAATTATAAATTGCTTGCATATTACTTCATTTTTTGGAAATATTGCACAGAAGGATAAACACTGTCTCAACTTTGCCGGTAAATCCAAATAACTTAGTCTCAATGCAGGCATGATCGAACTCTCTTCTTGTGGTAAACTCCAAAGATTGCTTTCCATAACATAGAGCCAATCCTTTACCTCGCTTTTAAAATGCAAAAAAACTTCCTAGAGCTTCAATTGCAAGAGGCACTCCCGCACATTTCTTTACTATCTCCTTTCCTATGGCCACGAGTTCTGCGCGCTCTCCCTTGTCCTGTTCGAAAGTTCGCTGTTTGAATAGTTCCCAACAATCATCTTCGGATAATACTGAATGATGGATGCAACCTTTGTAAGACGAGTAGTGACCAAAACTGAAGCACCCTTTGATCCACAAGACAATATATACTTCAACCTGTCCCAATTATGTTGATCATCATTGCATACATTGTCCAAAACCAATAAAAATCTCCTACCTTGAAGCACATCTCGAGCCCTTTTCTGCAGTGACTGAAGATCTAGATCTTGGCAGTTCCCATTTCCAAAGGTTGAATTGACTATAACTTTTAACATTCTCTTCAAACTAAGATCTTCAGAAATGCAAACCCAAATTCTTAAGTCAAAATGATTAACCACCCTGTCATGATTGAAGACGAGTTTGGCAAGTGTGGTCTTTCCAAGACCACCTATACCTACAATGGGATAGATTATGAGGTCTTCATAATTTGAAGCATTGCCAACTAAAAAATCTACAATCTTTTCTTTATCTTCTTCTCTTCCATCGACTTGAGATCTATGAATGATTGAGGTCCCATGACACCATTCCATGACTTCATTTCTCCTCTCAGTGAGTTTCTCATGCAAATGAAACATCATCCTTTCCTTAGAAGTTTCATCTAATCTCTCCTCTGTCTCTTTCATTTTCTTAGCACTTTTATAACGGAACCAAACAAGCTTGGGATGTAAATAGTAAAAGAAAGAACATTGTACCTTGTCTGATGACACATACAGGAGCCCCTGGGATTCCAATTCAAGGGCTTCACTTGAACATTCATCTAAGATGTCAACAAGAAAATGAGCTGCATCTTTAAGCTTGTTCAGCCAATTCTTGAGAGCTATGTTTGTGAGTTGCTTCTCCTCAGCATCTTCAAGCACAGCTTTTATAGGAGTGAGAGTTTTGGAAAGCTTTTTCATTTCTTCATTGACACCCATGATTAACCCAAGCTCATTTTGAATAAGTGAGCTCAAATTGTCAAGGGCAATTTCAACCACAACCTCAGCCATCAGCTATAATTGTCAAGATGAAAACAGAGAAGAATGTAAATGTGAGTGAGTATGAACGCTTGCCAAAAGCACTTGTGAAGCAGGAAGAGATAATAACTACAGAGACAGAAGCTTAGTGGGTTGACTTGTGAGTTGTGATTGTAAAATCAAAAGGAGAGTCTCACAAGCTGGAGGAGAGAAGTCTATAATGTGTTTTTGGAATTTAATAATCCATCTTCAGATGCAGCATTGACAATTGGAAAGTTCTTGGAAGCAACAATAAATATTATTATGGTTTGTTTGACTTTTAATATTGAAAAGTATGAGAAAACTTGTTTCCTAAGTTTTGTCATTCTTTCTGGTCTTTACGTTGGTCCCAAAATTACAATTTAGTCTCTGAAATTAAAAATACAGTTTTGGGTCGATGTTCTTTTTAAAAATATCAATTATATAGTTCTCACGGATAAAGTTTTAGGGACTAAGTTGTTGATGTTTGTAAATAAATCATGACAAAAAAAAATACCAATATTCAGGGACTAAATTATAATTTTAGGAAAAATTCAAGGACTAAAGAATAGGTTTACTCTTTTTTATTTTGTTTTCAGAAACATAAGCGTTTTTTTTAAAAAAAGATTAACTTTTAACAATGTTAATAGAAGCATTATGATTGGTAGTAATTTGCAGTTACAACTTTAGGAAATTTGGATGAGTAATTTTACTTTTGAAGCATAAATGACGAGTTGAATGAATATAAAACAAGGAAACTGTACTTGTACGTGTTCTGGTAATGAGTAGTTTTATGTTTGGAGATAATTCAGCTATACTAAAAAGTCATTCTTTCCNACTTAGTCATTTGTATTATCTGTCAAATTATACCTATTAATTTATTAAACAAGTTAATTGAATCTAACTAATTTTTTGCAAAACTGATGTGCTTGTTTTTTGTTTTTTCTGCATGGTAATTAAACTCAATACCCATAATCTTATGCCAAAGAGATACTTCTTTAGCATTTTTATCTATGTGCTTAAGAGACACAGAATTCTCTTTCCTAACCATCATACTGATATTTTATTGTGTTTATTTTCATAAAACTTCACAAACACTTGAAGAGTAAACATACAATTTAGTCTCCGAAAGATACACTAGTTGACAATTCAGTCCCTGAAATTCTAGTTTACATACTTACATCTTTTAAAGTTGTGGAGGCAATACAACATGACTAACTTGCTGGGACAAAATGACTAAAATATATTGGTTGCACAACCTCAAGGGATTAAAGACGTCAAATAAACTTTCAGGGATCAATTTTATATGTTTACTCTTTATTGAATGTGAAGAGCTTATTTTGGAAGTCAAAAAGAGAAGAAAGCAAGTTTCAAGGTTGAACCAAATGCAATTGTATAAAAAGCAATAACACAGGCATAATTGCAAACTGTAATAGAACCTTGTTTATGCCAGAAGATCCTTGATGATTACAGCAAACAAGGTAGTTGGCAGAAAATGAAAGGTAGATGCAACTTCCAAAATACAAAATGTGCCATCTATTCTAGATTTTTTACAGTATTGAAACATTAAAAATTTAGCTACATTTGAAAAGCCCATGTTTAACTTAATTAGCCACATTTGAAAAGCACCAGTTCCTTTGGAGAGACACAGGTCTTCTTCGTCCATTGGAATAGTTGAATCCAAACAAAGCTGAAGCAGAAACAACTCCTTAACTCATCTTCAAAATCCTTCTTGTAACTAAACTAGATACAAAGTGGAGAATATTAAACTTTCTTCTTCTCTTTGAACTCTGAACTAGAAGTGGCTTGGTTTTCTGCCGAATTCCCTGCTCTCCGGAGGCCCTCTCTAAGTCCGATCACGATGAACAAGTTAGTCAGAGTAAGAAGCGACTCAGCCCCACCATGTAACCAGTCTACATTGGACAGAGAAGTTCCATACTGAACTTTTGCTGTCATGCCATGTCAAGTAAACACAACTTAGACATTCTTGAACTATTCTCATATATCCTAGGGTAATTCTGAGCTAAAATGCATCTTTGGGCAAAGTGAATTTACCATAAATTCCAGCTGGTACTGCTCCGTTATTGTGTGATCAGCAGAGTTGCAAGGTCCAGATAAAAAAAAATCAGCAAAGTTGTCATCTTAACCAAGAAAAAAAAGCATATGCTAAAAGAATTATAGTAGTGGCTAATTGGCTAAAAAAAGCATATGTAAGATGAAACAAGAAAGCAATGGCATTAGAAAAGGAAGAAGGGAGAAGAACTAACTTGTGGCACCAACAAAAGGAAGCAAAAAGTAGAAGCCAAAGAGAGTGAGTTTGGGAGCAGAGTTAGATTTGGTGATGAAGTACAAGAAACCAATGTAAGGAAAGAGGGAAATTGCAAATAACTGCGAAGCAATGCTCTGGGAATCAATGGAAGGTGCCCATGGATCAACAACAGGAAGAGGCAAACCGCATACAATTCCCACTCTTCTCACCCTGTAATTCTTGACTCTTGTCAATGGGATGAAGGGACCAAATTGAGAACGCAGAAAGGTGGATGGGGTAATATTAGCATTTAAAATGGTGTTGGGGGTTTTGGTTTTACAAAGAGATACAGAAAGGGTTAGCGCCATACTGTTGATTTCAACTTCTAAGTTTCATCCGAATGAATTCATAAGACCAAAGCTTTGAACTTGAAGAGAGATGATAAAGGAGAATTGCTTACTGGTGTCTGTCACTAAACTGGAAGAAATAAAATAAAACAAATAAGGATAAGTAGAGAAGCAAATAAGGGTCAATTTGGCAGTCGTGGATTTGTTTGGTCTCCTCGCTGCTGTGTTGCATGATAAAAGGAAGGCCAAAGTCCTTTTTTGTCCCTCACATTTGCTCAAAATTTCATTTTGGTCCCTCAAGTTTTCAAAAATGTCTACGTTAGTACTTGACTTTTTTCCATCCACTTTTTCATTAAAAAAAAAGGAAAAATTAACTTTAATGTCCTGAAGTTTTATTTTTCTTGCATTTAAGTCATTTTCCTTTTATAATAGAACCAAAATATAAGAAAAAAAAACTAAATTAGAGTTTTAATTGATTTTACCCAAAAGAAAAAAACTTCAGCTTCTCCTTCTGCAATCTCATCTTCTTCAACCATTCTTCATTCCTCCTCCTCCTCCTTCTTCTTCTCTCCGCTGTGCAAGGCAAAGCTTCAACCGTCACTGAAACTCTATGCACCGGACAGTGCTTCAGCCTTCAGCACTGGCGATTGAAGTAGTTTTTGTTTTTTGGCGAAATCAAGTAAAACTCTAATTTATTTATTTTTTTTCGCATTTTTATCTTATTATAAAATAAAAAGGACTTCAATGAAAAATAATTAAATTTTTGAGAGAATAAAGTTAATTTTTCCCTTTTTTAAGAGAAAAGTTGGATGGAAAAGAGTTGACTAAAAATGAAATTTTTTGGAAACTTGAGAGACCAACATGGAACGAAAAAAATTTGAGGGACCAAAACGAAACTTCGAGCAAACTTGAAGGACCAAAATAAAACTTTAACCTAAAAAACATTGTAGAGGTGTGGTGACTGGGGAACAATAATGCTTCAAGTTCATTCTTTTGATGCATTACGGTGGTGAGTTGGGATTTGTTTCTTTTCTTATTAGTCCTAAAAGATTCTTTGTTCTCCAGCCTTTGGTGGGCTCTACATTTTCATTCATTTTATATCTAGAACCAACCAATCTTGAAATAAGATTGATGTATTACCATATAATTGATAAATATTGTGTCATACATAATATTAATATACCTTGCCTACTTTTCTTTTCTTTTATAAGTTATGTTAATCTACTCTTCAATGAATCAACAAGACTTTTGGCTCAAAAAAATAAATCAACAAGACTTTCTCTGGTTTCCAAACTGCAACTTTACAATGTTCATTGAGAAGCTAATGCAAAATTCATCTAAAAATATCACTTAATCTTAGTTCATTCCCTATGTAACATAATTTATGGTTATGCTTCATAGGTAACAAAATACTGTGATTTTTAATTGCAGTACTGAATCATTCATTAAAAATTTGTCTTACACAATACAGATGTTATAAAATCTTACTTTCTTTAGTAAAACTGTGGTGGCCATGAGAAATTTATAACTTAGTTATTTTTATTATCTGTCGAAATTGTACCTATTAATTTAATAAAAAAGTTAATTGAATCTGACTAATTTATTGTAAAAGCGATGTGCTTTTTTTTTTCTGCATGGTAACTAAACTCAAAACCCAGAATCTTTTGCCAACTAGAATAACATTTTTTTTTAAAAAAACAACTACCTTTAGAAAGTGCATCACAAAGATACTTACAATGCTTTATTTGTTATTTTATGCACGTAAGCTCAAAAACCAGAATCTTACACTCTAAAGATACTTATAATGCTTGTTTATGGAATAGAATTCTCATTGCCAATCATCACACTGGTTTCTATATTGTATAAACAAATAATAATGCCCAAACCAACTCTAATTGGTTTAGTTAAACCAATAGTTACTGAAAGATTACAGTAATCATGAAAATTGGCAGAAAACGAAAAGTACAATATAACTTGGAACAATGTTATCCTATGAAATAAGGTCCATAATACTAATACAGTTACAAAAAAGTATTTCATACACATAATTTATGAGAGGAGGGAATAAAGAGTAAAAAATAGAAAAATTAAAAATTAATTTGGCAATCTTTGAATTTCAGCAAAATATTGTGTTTTGATCTGACTCAAAAGATGGAACCATTGATACAGAGTCACCTATCTTCTCAAAAATTGCTTAAAAAATGGTTTTGGCATTTTCATGTATGTGCAAGAGACAGAGAGATAGAAGATTCGCATTCCCAAATGATCATCAAGATGTTATATTAAGAGTTGGTTCTTCATATATCATTTCTTTTTTCAATATATTTATTGTACACAGTAGTGGAAATAGCACATAATTGAAAGAATAAAAAACAAAGATCGTTTAAATAGTGACCAAAAGTATAAAGATTCCCAGACAAATCCACTTGTAACTAATTGATTACAAGTGGGGAGAATAACAAGAAACAACCATGATAAACTAAACACAGACTTTATTCTAGCAAAAACAAATTAAAACTATATGTGAATTATAAGTCAAATCTTGAACAAATCTCTATATGTGAAGGTGTGGAACATGAGCAATCTTGTGCCAATCCGCCCCTGTTTCTTTTTCACATCGCTTCATTAACTCTGGGCAACCCCTAATACTCAATATTTTCAAATTGCCGAGACGTTGAATGCTCATTGGGAGGGACAACAGCTTGGGGCAGTCAGATATAAACAAATTGTTAAGCGACGTAAGGTTTCCCAACCAGTGAGGCAAAGATGCTAGATTTGGAAGATTAAATAATGTTAATGATTGAAGGTTCACCAGATTCTGTAAAGCTTCAGGGATATCTTTCACTTCTGGACAATTGAAAATCGTAAGATCTTCAAGAGAAGTGAGAAATCGAAAACCTGCAGAGAAATTGAACATCTGAAGATTGTCGAGTTGCAATATCTTGAGAGAATGCAAGCCCTGCAACACTTGTTCTGTTATTGTCTCAAGATTTTTGCATCCCCAAATTTGCAATCTTTCAAGAGCGTTTAAGTTGCTGAGCTCTGTTGGGAGTTGAGCACCCATATACCCATATACAATCAAAGTTCGAAGTTGTTGTGGATTAGGTTGAAGAACTTCAAGAATCTGCTCCACATTTTCCTGTGACTGGGAATCTTCATCATTGTCCCATGACAACACCAAGAAGTTGAGGTGTTTATCTACCATATTCGCCTCTTTTGCATCCATCACACTTGTTACTCTCTCCAAGTGCGAGATGGAAAGAGATCCTTTAAGCTTCATACGTCCTAATTCTGCCAATAGGAACCCCTTTCGCTTTCCAACAATATATTTATCTAAGGTCTTTAATGATGTTAACTGACCCATGTTGGGTGCCAAACTAGTCTAAATTCAAAATCTGCAAATTCCACAACTCACAAATTGAATCAGGGAGTGTTTTGAACTTACCACGAGACAATTTTAAACGCCTTAGAAGTTTCAGATGGCCAATAGAAGACGGCACTGCATCCATTGACATCATATCAAGCAATCGCAATGAGAAGCATTTCATCACTATATCAACTCGCGGAAGAGCCGTCCGAAATTCATCATGTACAACAAGCGCTTTTAAGGAATTTGCATGGCGCAAAAGCAAAGAAGACCATTCATCAACTGGCAGATAATGCAAATTTGAGATTTGACGAATTTTTTTAGGGAGATTAGATGCACAACCCTCATTTGTAAAGCAAATGCACTCCTCCTCCATAACACACTGGGCAAGATCATGTACCAAATCATGCATCTTGAACCTCACATCAACATGACCAAGAAAGTCAACCGAATTCTCAACATCTTGAAAAAATGATTTTGAATATAATTCATTCCACATCCTTTCACCATCATCTTCCACTTCGAACCCTCCATTTGATGAAATGAAGCCATTAGCCATCCATAATTCAATTACATCGTTCTTGTACATCTCTTCATCTTTGGGGAATATTGCACAATAGGCGAAGCATTGTCTCAGCTTTGGCGTTAGATCCAAATAACTTAATCTCAAAGCTGGCAGAATAGAGTATTCATCTTCCGGTAAATTCCAAATCTCGCTTTCCTTCACGTGCACCCAATCTCTTTCCTCGCTCTTAAATTGCAAAAGACTTCCCAATGCTTTAGCTGCAAGAGGCAGACCTTTACACTTTTTCACTATCTCCTTCCCTATGGCCACAACCTGTGCACGTTCTCCCTTGTTTCCTGCAAAAGCACGTTGTTTGAATAATTCCCAACAATCTTCTTTAGATAACATTGACAACTCAAAAGAAGGGACTGTTCCCATGATAGATACAACTTTTCCAAGACGAGTTGTGACCAAAACAGAAGCACCCTTGGAGCCACAAGCCAACACATGTTTCAACTTATCCCATTTCTCTTGGTTTTCATTCCACACATCGTCCAACACGAGCAAATATCTTTTCCTTTGCAGCAGCTCTTGAAGTCGTCTTTGTAATAGATCAAGATCCAGATCCTCACAAGCATGCCTGGATGCTGATTCTATTATAGCTTTTACCATTCTCTTCAAACTGAAATCTTCAGAAACACATACCCATATTCTTTTCTCGAAATGATCAACCACCCTCTCATCATTGAAGACTAGTTGCGCAAGTGTTGTTTTTCCAAGACCACCAATACCTATGATTGGATAAACACACAAGTCCTCCAAATTAGAAGCATCACCAACGAGAAAGTCTACAATTCTTCTCTTATCATCATCTCTTCCATAGACATGGGATTCGGTTATGGTTGAGGCTGTTTGGCGCCATTCCGGGACTTCAATTCTCCTCCTCTCAGTAACAATCTCACTCAAATGAAACTTTGATCTCTCCTCAGCAATCTCATCTAATCTCTCCCTTATGTCTTTCATCTTCTTAGCAGTTCTGTAACGGAACAAAATATGCTTGGGACTAAAAGAGGATAAGCAAGAGCCATGTACCTTGTGTCCAGACCCACACGTCAGCCCTTGGTATTCCAAAGCAAGGGCTTCAGTCGAACAGTGATCCAAGATGTCATCTAGCATGTGAGCTGCATCTTTAAGTTTCATGAGCCAATTCTTGAGAGCTGCATCTCTTTGAGTGAGTTGCTTATGCTCAGCATCTTGAAGCACAGCCTTGATGGTAGTGAGTAAACTTTCCAGTCTTCTCATCTCTTGATCGGCTCCAAGAAACAATCCAATCTCGTTTTGAATGAGTGAGCTCAAATTCTCAAGCACAAGTTCAAGCACAGCCTCTGCCATGGCGTGATGAGAAAAGTGAGTGTTGAGATTGAAGTTTTTCTGTTTTGGTTTTTCGTCAGAAGTTGGTTATGTGATTTAAAATTTGCCAATGCATAATCAGAGAGGAAGAAGACTACTTCTCTTTTCCATTCCTTTCTTTTGCTTTTGGCCATAGTTAAATTCTTTTCTTGTGAAGCATAATGCAGGAATTGAATTGGCTACTTTTCTTGTGTAGCACTGAAAGATTAAAAGAGAATAAAGCAAATCCCAACTGAGATTGGGATTGATGAGAAGCAAAGTTAAAATTACAGCAGTGATATAAATAAACTAACTTTCTCTTAATAAAAACATGGGTTGATTCACAAGATATTGGCATCAGAAATTCGATACTCTTATTTAGAACTGAACATAAAAAATTGGCCAAAATACTCATAAAAAATTTCATAGGAAATTCTGATTCACACTCATACACTTTCTCTTCTTCGTGGGTCATTGGGACTTGAAAGTGAAGAAGCAGTTCTAACCTGAATGCACAGTGAATCATTTGAACTGCAAAAAATAATTGCAAATGGGTTTCATAGAGAATTGGCATTGCTCTTGTCAACGCACAAAAGTATGGCCTTTTTGCTTTGAAAGGAGAAGTCGTAGAGAAGATTTCACTGTGGTTTGTTTTTGCGAGCTCTGTTCTCAAACTTCAATGGCTTTGCAAAACAGTGGAACAGAAAATAACAAGTTTTTTTTTTTCTTTGCACATTTATAATAGCTTAAGGGAAGATTTTTGCACATCGGTCAAAGTTGAAGGGGGGTTATGTACATTTTGGCCTAAAAAATTCCAAGTGATCAATTTAAAACAAGCAAACAATCCTAATTAGTAATTACTGTTCAAGTTACTAAATCTCACTCATTAGTTTTCAACTGCATAAAGAAAATGATTCCTCCACAATAACTTGTGGCTTCAAACTCGTCGTAATAAAACTTAAAATAAGAGAAATATAGTTACATTCAGTTGTTAAGACTAATGAGTGAAATTTTTAGAAAAGATATAAGATCAAAATCGCAAAACAAAAATAGAGGGCTAGATTGCAATCTACTTCAAAAATAAAAAACCAAAATTGCATTTTAGCCTTCAATATGTCATATCATCCTTAATGAAAAAAGAGGGATGAAAATAGGAGTGAAATTAAGGGTATAACTTTTTTTTGCCAAGATGTGACACTAAAAATACAAAAAAAAATAAAAAATAAAAAGATGATTGGTTGATTTGCAACCTAGCTAAAAGATAAAGAGCTACCAATAAGTGTTTGGTGTAATGGTTGGCGAGCTACACCCTAGGTGAGAGGACCTAGGTTCGATCCCTAGAGTCGACATTGTTGGGAGGGCACTACCGTTTCGTCTCTGCAGCCCGAATGGGATTAGTCTTTGCTTAGACCCTAAAACGGATAGGCGGGGAAAACCCATAACATACCAAAAAAAAAAGATAAAGAGCTAAAATTATACATTGATCTAATATTTTTTTAGGCAAAAGCAATGAAGCATGGACACCTCATTTTGACAGCGTGTTGCCGTGTCAAACACGTGTCCGTGTCAGACACGTGTCCGTATCTGACACCCACACGACACATATTCCTCAATTTCAGATTATAAATAAATGTTTTGTGACTTTATTATGACAAATAATAGAAAACAATATCATATATGACATATATTATGAATATATAATATAATTATGGCATAAGTGCACTTTTGGTCCCCTAACTTTCGCAAAGATCTCAATTTGGTCCCTTAACTTTTTTTGTTGCAATTTTGGTCCCCTAACTTTTTTTGTTGCAATTTTGGTCCCCTAACTTTTGAAAACGTCTCACCGTTGGTCCCCTAACTTTTGTAAAAGTCTCAATTTTGGTCCCCTAACTTGGGACCAATGGTGAGACGTTTTCAAAAGTTAGGGGACCAAAATTGCAACAAAAAAGTTAGGGAACCAAGTTGAGATGTTTTCAAAAGTTAGGAAACCAAAATTGCAACAAAAAAAGTTAGGGGACCAAAAGTGCACTTAAGCCAATTATTTATATATATAAATATATACCGTATCGTGTCATATAGTTATAAAAATCTAGCGTGTCAGTGTGTCCGTGTTCATGTCGTGTCTCGTGTCCATGCTTCATAGGGCAAAAGTATTGTTAGTACCTTCAACGTATAGATTCATTTTCGGTTATACCCCCAACATTATTTTTTTTGTCAATTATACCCCTAACGCTTCACATTTGAGTCAATTATACCCCAACCCCTAACTAATTACATAATAGTCCAAAATGTTTGTCATCTCTAACAAGTAGGTCCTTAGAAGCCATTAACAATCCTCATTCTTTTACCCTAAAACATCACCACCACATTTCATCGTCGCTATCCACTCTATGCTCGTTTCTGTCGACATGGTCATTCTCGTCGTCGTCCTCAGCTTCTTGTTCTCCCCTGAATTATGTCATTCTCATCATTTTTCCTTCCCTTACAACTGTTTCTCTCACCCATCTTCTCTATTTTGCCTCTCTCTCCAAAGGGGTTTTGAAATTACTTTACTTCTTAATTTCGACGACAACGACGACATCGCCACCGGAGATTGTGATGAGTTAACATCGGGAGCTGGAGCTATTGGTATTTCTGCTCAATTTTTTTATATTTGAAGCTCCCCAGCGAGTTTGTGTGTGGTTGCTGGAACTGTGGAAAACAGAGGGGCGAGATTTTTCATGTTTCTCAGTTGCAAGGACTAATTCGTGAAAGATAACAAACATTCTGGCTTGTTCTGTAATTAGTTAGGGACTCGTGTGAAAGAAAAATCTTGAGAGAATGGAGGATTTCTAAATAATGAAAACTTAAGGATCTTATAACAAAAAAAAAATGTCGGGGTGTGGTATAATTGACTCAAATGTGAAACGTTGGGGGTATAATTAACAAAAAAAAACGTTGAGGGTATAACTGAAAATGACCCTATTCGTTGAAAGTACCATCTCTACTTTTTGCCTATTTTTTTGAAAAATCTACTTCATTCTAGAAGTGCATTTCAAAAGCCTTATTATTAAAAGATTGATAGTTTTGATACTCATTCATTTGTTTTTCTTTTTTGTTTCCTGCATTGTAAGCTCATAAACCAGAAGAATCCTACGCTCTAAAAATACTTATAATGCATATTCTCTCTCACATTCACCAATCACCACGAGATATATACATCATTATTCATAACCAACCCATACACACACATCATTATCATTCATCAACACTCACACTCCTACTCTCCCCAATCTGCTACAATTCATCAGTATTAGCATCATAGACTTCTGCATTTTACATTTTACACACGCCTCTTCACCTTTTATTTTTGTACCTCGTGTACAAATATATTGAAATTGTAATTAAATCATGACACTAGAAATTAATGTTTCAATTAGAAAGTCCAAGAATACTTATATTTATCATGGGGTAAAGGAGGTTCTTGACTTCCTTGTGAGATGGTTAGTTAGGCTTCTGTGATATAATATAAGAAATCATCTCATTGTAAGTGACCGTTAAAACGTTAAATGATATTGATAAGAAGAAGACTTATGATGCATTAAATATGCATTTGCATGTTTAAATTTTGCAATGTTGTGATTTAACTGTGATTTGATGTGCAAATTTAAAATTAGGAAATTAATTTTCTTCATTTTTAGGATTTTTTATTTTGTAAATATTCCCTAATTTTTAAAAGAAAATCCAAAAAAAAAGTTTCCATCTCAAACTAAGACTTTCAAATACAAACCTATATTTTATTAAATTTTAAGGTAAATTATATTTTGGTACCCTGTTCTATGGACCGTTTTCACTTTGCTACCCTATTTTTTTCAAAAGTGATATTTTGATACCCAAATTTATTTTTCTCTTAAGTTTTGACAGAGAAGTCGCAAATGACCATCACGTGCATAGTAAAAACACCCAAATGTCCATTTTCTCCTCATTTTTCACGATTCAAACGGTAAAACACTTCAAAATCCTCTCACTGTGAAAAATTATAGTAATCCTTAAAATTGGCAGAAAAAAAATAAGGTACCTAAAACTTGGAACATTGCGCTTCAATAATAAATTAGCCATATGGAAAAAGCTCAGATATAACTTTTTTTTGGCCTGATCAGATATAACTTAATTGGCAACTTTGCAGGGAATTACATGCAACATAATAATAATACTTCAGACTCCATGAAGAGGTGCAGGTCTTCAACCATTGAGATAGCCACCTGAATCTGATCAAAGCCCACCTTAAAACTTTTAACTTCAAATTAAAGAAATACTGAAGTATATGTACAAATTCAATGTCATATAAACTGGAAAATAAATTTGGTAAAACTATTTTTTTTGGTAAGGTAAAAACTCTCTTTACTTATTCTGTATATGTTAAGTAAGCTCAATGCTTTCAAGTTTCAACCTATACAGAGTTTCTGTCAATCTGAATTAAGTCTATCTGAATTAAGCAACACGTTTACTAGTTTAACAACATGAGGTCCTAATAATCCCTGACATTAATATGCACTTCAAAAGATGATAGTGTTGAATTTGAATTCTTCTTAAACCACCTTAGTTTTAAGATATATAAATAACTTATTTTCTTGATTTGTCAATTTTTTCTGTTACTAATAAAAAAGATCAAGATAGAAGAATATCAGAAAGGAAAAATAATATATTTTATGGAAAATAGATGTGATTATCACTTAAATAATAGTTAGACTATAAAGTATAAACAACTAACCTCAATTTATGATGTTTGACAAGAAGAAGACAGGACTCAATGGTGAAATGATGCAATAGGATAAACTGTGAACAATGCATAGAAACAACATAGATTCTGAAAGGGAGAGGGAACTGTACTCGCTGTAGTATTCTGAAAATAAGCAGAAAATTTTCAGCTCCAGCAGTAGTGAAATACTAATACATAAAAACTTCAAGAAAAATGTTATCCTATTAAATTAGGCCCAGAATACTAATAAACAGTTGCACAAAATTTTTCATACACATAATTTATGAGAGAAGGGAATAAAGAGTAAAAAATAGAAAAAATAAACATTAATTCGGCAATCTTTGACTTTAACAAAATATTCATTGATACTGGTGCACGTGTCTTCTCAAAAATTGCTTAAAAAAATGGCTTTGCCAATTTCATGTATGTCCAAGAGACAGAGATAAAGGATTCACATTCCCAATCATCATCAAGATGTTTTATTAACTAATCGTTCTTCATATATACAATTTTTTTATTAACTTTTGACCGCGAAATCGCACATAACCATCATGTGCATAGTAAAAACACCAAAATGTTATTTTCCTCTCACTTTTTACGATTCAAACGGTAAAACACTTCAAAATCCTCTCACTTTGAATCTCAGTGTTTTTCATGATTTTTTAATGTTTTAGCCCATCTTATATATTTAGGCTTTGTTTTAATTTTTCCATTACATTTTGATCCCTATTGCAAAAAAAAAAGGGCCTTATAGCAAAAAAGAAAGTTTTTTGGAGGACAAGAATTATTTTTTTTCTTTTTTTTTTACGGAAAAACTGTATGGAAATTGGCTTAAGGACTAACAGTGAAACTTTTTGGAAACATGGGACACCAAAATGGAACGAAAAAACACTTGAGGGACCTAAATGAGCAAATTTGAAAAAAAATAAGACTTTGGCCTTAAAATTTTAAACTATCGGGTTTGCTCATTTTTAAAAATTCTAAATTAAAAGTTCCTAAATTTAAACAAATATACTAAGTTTAGTATATTTAAATATACTATTTTGAAGATATTTAAATATTTTTGGGTGTTTCAGTAATTTTGGCCTCTTTTTTCTGCATTAAAACTACCTTTTATCCTCCAAAGATGGTTAAAATTACGAAATAGCCTAAAAAAAGCCTACTATAGTGTGAACAGAGAATACCACAGAATACCAAAATGTCACTTTTTAAACCACAAGGTACCAAAGTGGAATGTGGCCAAACCACAAGGCACCAAAGTATAATTTTCCCTACATTTTATAACTTAATGAAGTTGTATTTGATTTTTTTTAAAAAAAATTGCAACAGCTATAGGGAAAATTATGAATCAGTTAAAGTTTTATTATGCCTCCCATTGTATCTATTACTTTCTTAAACAAGTTAATTAAATTTAACTAAATCATTAAAAAAAATTAGGTTGCATTTTTAACTCTTCGAAAAATAGTAGCAGTTAATCAACTAGGAGAGTATTCTTTAAAAAACTTTCTTTTTCCTTGGAAAGGACTAAACTTCTCTGAAAGGATTTACATTATTGACAATGATTCACTTGCTTTCTCTGCATGGTGATTGGTGAGGCAGTAAGCTCATAAATCGGAATCGTTTGATCTAAAGATGCTTATCAATAATTGCTTGAAGATGGTTTTTTATAGCTCATCAACAGCTAGAGTATCACCTATATTTTAGGAGATCATTATTTTTCTGTTACAGACTCTCCTTCAGATTTTCTCTCATTTTAAATTTATATTATTCAAATCTGCAGTTTCTCTCTGATTCCTTATCCTTTTTAAATTTAAATTCAACGTGTAGCCTTTCTCTCTTGTACAGACTGTAGAAATGTGTTCCTATGATAAAAAAATTCAGATGCATTCTACATGGTAGCCATGTTTTAGAAAAAGCAAAAACATAATTAACAAGAAAGCATGGGAAAGAAATAAAGGTCTCCAAATGAAACTGTACTATAAGCATGGGAAAGAAATAAAGGTCTCCAAGAAAGCATGAGATGTCATATAAGCTTTTTGCTCTCTACCCTTAAAGTTTATATACAGAAACCTGACCAGTGACCAGACTACCAAAACGCTCTCTGTACTCAAGTCTATGTTAGGAAGTAAGCAACATGGTTAGCATTTTAACAACACAAGGTTCCAATCCAAAACATTAATCTATACTTAAGAGATCATGTTATAGCTATCTTGCATGAGTTAGACCAAGTAGTACAAACTGATAATCTCTATTTCAAATGTGAAAAGGAAGAAACCAGGTTACTCAGAATAATACAAAGAAAGAGTTAAACCAGGTTAGTAAACTGTATAACTTAGTCATTTGTATTATCTGTCAAATTATACCTATTAATTTATTAAACAAGTTAATTGAATCTAACTAATTTTTTGCAAAACTGATGTGCTTGTTTTTTGTTTTTTCCGCATGGTAATTAAACTCAATACCCATAATCTTATGCCAAAGAGATACTTCTTTAGCATTTTTATCTATGTGCTTAAGAGACACAGAATTCTCTTTTATTGTGTTTATTTTCATAAAACTTCACAAACACTTGAAGAGTAAACATACAATTTAGTCTCTAAAAGATACACCAGTTGACAATTCAGTCCCTGAAATTCTAGTTTACATACTTACATCTTTTAAAGTTGTGGAGGCAATACAACGTGACTAACTTGCTGGTACAAAATGACTAAAATATATTGGTTTCACAACCTCAAGGGATTAAAGAGCGTCAAATAATCTTTCAGGGATCAATTTTATATGTTTACTCTTTATTGAATGTGAAGAGCTTATTTTGGAAGTCAAAAAGAGAAGAAAGCAAGTTTCAAGGTTGAACCAAATGCAATTGTATAAAAAGCAATAACACAGGCATAATTGCAAACTGTAATAGAACCTTGTTTATGCTAGAAGATCCTTGATGATTACAGCAAACATGGTAGTTGGCAGAAAATGAAAGGTAGATGCAACTTCCAAAATACAAAATGTGCCATCTATTCTAGATTTTTTACAGTATTAAAATGGTAGGTGCAACTTCCCATGGATCAACAACAGGAAGAGGCAAACCGCATACAATTCCCACTCTTCTCATCCTGTAATTCTTGACTCTTGTCAATGGGATGAAGGGACCAAATTGAAAACGCAGAAAGGTGGATGGGGTAATATTAGCATTTAAAATGGTGTTGGGGGTTTTGGTTTTACAAAGAGATACAGAAAGGGTTAGCGCCATACTGTTGATTTCAACTTCTAAGTTTCATCCGAATGAATTCATAAGACCAAAGCTTTGAACTTGAAGAGAGATGATAAAGGAGAATTGCTTACTGGTGTCTGTCACTAAACTGGAAGTTCATGAAGAAATTGTTGAATCAGAGAACATTGAGGTGAAGGAAGTCATTAATTATCCTTGTAGAAATAAAATAAAACAAAGTATTGAGAGAAATAGAGGGATAAAGAAAGTATTGGATAAAGTCATTAATTATTCTCATCTTCTTCAACCATTCTTCATTCCTCCTCCTCCTCCTTCTTCTTTTCTCCGCTGCGCAAGGCAAAGCTTCAACCGTCACTGAAACTCTATGCATCGGACAGTGCTTCAGCCTTCAGGCGATTGAAGTAGTTTTTGTTTTTTGGCGAAATCAAGTAAAACTCTAATTTATTTATTTTTTTTCGCATTTTTATCTTATTATAAAAGAAAAAGGACTTCAATGAAAACTAATAAAATTTTTGAGAGAATAAAGTTAATTTTTCCCGTTTTTAAGAGAAAAGTTGGATGGAAAAGAGTCAAGGACTAACAATTAAATTTTTTGGAAACTTGAGAGACTAACACGGAATGAAAAAAATTTGAGGGACCAAAACGAAACTTTGAGCAAACTTAAAGGACCAAAATAAAACTTTAACCTAAAAAACATTGTAGAGGTGTGGTGACTGGTGAACAATAGTTCTTCAAGTTCATTCTTTTGATGCATTACGGTGGTGAGTTGGGATTTGTTTTTTTCTTATTAGTCCTAAAAGATTCTTTGTTCTACAGCCTTTGGTGGGCTCTACATTTTCATTCATTTTATATCTAGAACTAGAACCAACCAATCTTGAAATAAGATTGATGTATTACCATATAATAATTGATAAATATTGTGTCATACATAATATTAATATACCTTGCCTACTTTTCTTTTCTTTTATAAGTTATGTTAATCTACTCTTCAATGAATCAACAAGACTTTTGGCAAAAAAAAAGTAAATCAACAAGACTTTCTCTGGTTTCAAAACTGCAACTTTACAATGTTCATTGAGAAGCTAATGCAAAATTCATCTAAAAATATCACTTAATTCTTAGTTCATTCCCTATGTAACATAATCTATGGTTATGCTTCATAGGTAACAAAATACTGTGATTTTTAATTGCAGTACTGAATCATTCATTTACAATTTGTCTTACACAATACAGATGTTATAAAATCTTACTTTCTTTAGTAAAACTGTGGTGGCCATGCGAAAATTGTAACTTATTTTTATTATCTGTCAGAATTGTACCTATTAGTTTAATAAAAAGGTTAATTCAATCTGACTAATTTATTGTAAAAGCAATGTGCTTTTTTTCTGCATGGTAATTAAACACAAAACCCAGAATCTTTTGCCAACCAGAATAACATTTTTTAAAAAAAAAAACAACTACCTTAAGAAAGTGCATTACAAAAAATTATCCTATGAAATAAGGTCCATAAGGTCCAATATAACTTGGAACAATGTTATCCTATGAAATAAGGTCCATAATACTAATACAGTTACAAAAAATTATTTCATACACATAATTTATGAGAGAAGGGAATAAAGAGTAAAAAAATAGACAAAATAAAAATTAATTTGGCAATCTTTGAATTTCAGCAAAATATTGTGTTTTGATCTGACTCAAAAGATGGAACCATTGATACACAGTCACCTGTCTTCTCAAAATTTGCTTAAAAAATGGTTTTGGCATTTTCATGTATGTGCAAGAGACAGAGAGATAGAAGATTCGCATTCCCAATGATCATCAAGATGTTATATTAAGAGTTGGTTCTTCATATATCATTTCTTTTTTCAATATATTTATTGTACACAGTAGTGGAAATAGCACATAATTGAAAGAATAAAAAACAAAGATCGTTTAAGTAGTGACCAAAAGTATAAAAATTCCCAGACAAATCCACTTGTAACTAATTGATTACAAGTGGGGAGAATAACAAGAAACAACCATGATAAACTAAACACAGACTTTATTCCAGCAAAAACAAATTAAAACTATATGTGAATTATAAGTCAAATCTTGAACAAACCTCTATATGTCAAGGTATGGAACATGAGCAATCTTGTGCCAATCCGCCCCTGTTTCTTTTTCACATCGCTTCATTAACTCTGGGCAACCCTTAATTCTCAATGTTTCCAAACTGCCGAGACATTGAATGCTCATTGGGAGGGACAACAGCTTGGGGCAGTAAGATATACCCAAAAAATTAACCAACGTAAGGTTTCCCAACCAGTGAGGCAAAGATGCTAGATTTGGAAGATCATGTAATGTTAACAATTGAAGGTTCACCAGATTCTGTAAAGCTTCAGGGATATCTTTCACTTCTGGACAATTGTCGAGTTGCAATATCTTGAGAGAATGCAAGCCCTGCAACACTTGTTCTGTTATTGTCTCAAGATTCTTGCATCCCCAAATTTCCAACAAGTTGCTGAGCTCTGTTGGGAGTTGAGCACCCATATACCCTGATACAATCAAAGCTCGAAGGTGTTGTGGATTAGGTTGAAGAACTTCAAGAATCTGCTCCACATTTTCCTGTGACTGGGAGTCTTCATTATTGTCCCATAACAACACCAACAAGTAGAGGTGCTTATCTGCCATATTCGCCTCTTTTGCATCCATCACACTTGTTACTCTCTCCAAGTGCGAGATGGAAAGAGATCCTTTAAGCTTCATACGTCCTAATTCTGCCAATAGGAACCCCCTTTGCTTGCCAACAATATATGTACTTAAGGTCTTTAATGATGTTAACTGACCCATGTTGGGTGCCAAACTGGACAACGAGCTACACCAATTTAAATGTAAATGTCGAAGAGACTTCAAGCATCTCATGCGATTTGGCAACTTTTGGAGAGATCGACAAAAGTCTAAATTCAAAATCTACAAATTCCACAACTCACAAATTGAATCAGGGAGTGTTTTGAACTTACCACGAGACAAGTTTAAACGCCTTAGAAGTTTCAGATGGCCAATAGTAGATGGCACTGCATCCATTGACATCATATCAAGCAAACGCAATGAGAAGCATCTCATCACTATATCAATTGGCGGAAGAATCATCCGATATTCATCATGTACAACAAGAGCTTTTAAGGAATTTGCATGGTGCAAAAGCAGAGAAGACCATTCATCATGGGGCAGATAATAGAAAAATGTGAAATGGCGGATTTTTCTAGGGAGATTAGATGCACAACTGTCTTTTGTAAAGCAATAACACTCCTCCTTCATAACAGACTGGGCAAGATCATGTACCAAATCATGCATCTTGAACGTCACATCATAGTTAGATTGAACATCTTGAAAAAATGATTTCAAATATAATTCATTCCACACCCTATCACCATCATCTTCCACTTCCAAACTTCCTTTGGATGAAATGAAGCCATTAGCCATCCATAATTCAATTACTTCCTTCTTGCTCATCACTGCATCTTTGGGGAACAATGCACAATAGGCGAAGCATTGTCTCAGCTTTGGCGTTAGATCCAAATAACTTAATCTCAAAGCTGGCAGAATAGAGTATTCATTTTCCGGTAAATTCCAAATCTCGCTTTCCTTCACGTGCACCCAATCTCTTTCCTCACTCTTAAATTGCAAAAGACTTCCCAATGCTTTAGCTGCAAGAGGCACACCTTTACACTTGTTCACTATCTCCTTCCCTATGGCCACAAGCTCTGCACTTTCTCCCTTGTTTCCTGCAAAAGCACGTTGTTTGAATAATTCCCAACAATCTTCTTTAGATAACATTGACAACTCAAAAGAAGGGACTGTTCCCATGATAGATACAACTTTTCCAAGACGAGTTGTGACCAAAACAGAAGCACCCTTGGAGCCACATGCCAACACTCGTTTCAACCTATCCCAATTCTCTTGGTTTTCATTCCACACATCGTCCAATACAAGCAAATATCTTTTCCTTTGCAGCAGCTCTTGAAGTCGTCTCTGTAACGGATCAAGATCCAGATCCTCGCAAGCATGCCCGGATGCTGATTCTATTATAGCTTTTACCATTCTCTTCAAACTGAAATCTTCAGAAACACATACCCAGATTCTATTTTTCTCGAAATGATTGACCACCCTCTCATCATTGAAGACTAGTTGGGCAAGTGTTGTCTTTCCAAGACCACCAATACCTATGATTGGATAAACACACAAATCCTCCAAATTAGAAGCATCACCAACGAGAAAGTCTACAATTTTTTCCTTCTCTTTATCTCTTCCATAGACATGGGATCCGGTTATGGTTGAGGCTGTTTGGCGCCATTCAGGGACTTCAATTCTCCTCCTCTCAGTAACAATCTCACGCAAATGAAACTTGGATCTCTCCTCAGCAATCTCATCTAATCTCTCCCTCATGTCTTTCAATTTTCTAGCTATTTTGAGACGGAACAAAACATGCTTGGGATGAATGGAGGAAAAGCAAGAGCCTTGTACCTTGAGAGCAGAGCCACACGTGAGTGCTTGGTTTTCCAAAGAAAGAGTTTCAGTGGAACAGCGATCCAATATGTCATCTAGCATGTGAGCTGCATCTTTAAGTTTGCTAAGCCAATTCTTGAGAGCTGCATCTCTTTCAGTAAGTTGCTTATACTCAGCATCTTGAAGCACAGCCTTGACAGTAGTGAGTATGCTTTCCAGCCTTTTCATCTCTTGATCGACACCCAGAAACAATCCAAGCTCTTTTTGAATGAGTGAGCTCAAATTCTGAAACACAAGTTCAAGCACAGCCTCTGCCATGGCGTGATGAGAAACACAAAACACAGTGTTGAGATTGAAGGGCTTTTTTTTTCTTGAGAAATCGATAATGTGATTGAATTATTGGATGAGGAAAGAACATAACATGTTGGGTCAGGTTCTCAAGTCAACCACGTAATCCAATAGCATATTGCTGGAATTTGATTGTGATTGAATTATTAATTGTGCTGAAAGTTCCTTGAAGATGCCATGCCATAATTTTCAGTGCTAAATCCTAGCCCTACGTTTCATCTGGACGTTCCACAATTCACCACATCATCATATATTATTAGCGAAGCGCTGCGTTTGAATTTTCATCCTCAACTCTAAAATATTATTTGTATATCCTTCTTCTCTTATACTCCTACTACAGTTATAATTTCTAAAATAGTCATTGCTAAATCTATCAATCAAAATACACAACAATTGGAAAATGATTTTAAAACTTGGAAGTAAAAACAGAAAATAGGAGGATGAAACAAGGACTTCAAAGAAAAAAGGACTTAAAAGCAACTATCGGTTTTCATTGCATCCTAGTCGTTGATTCATTTGTTTATTTTTTCAACTCTAATTTATTTATTTTTTCTTACGTTTTTATCTTACTATAAAAGAAACAAGGACTTCAAAGCAAAATAATAAAGTTTTTGGGAGATCAAAGTTAATTTTCCCACTTTTTTTAACGAAAAAGTTGGATGAAAAAGAATAGCAATTAACGATAAAATTTTTTTGAAAGCTTGAGAGACCAAAACACAACTTTAAACAAAATTGAAGGACCAAAATAAGACTTTGGCTTAAGGAAATTGTAGAAGTGTGGTGAATAATAGTGATTCAAGTTTATTCTTTTGATGCATTACGGTGGTGAGTTGGGATTTGTTTCTTTTCTTATTAGTCCCAAAAGAGCCTTTGTTCTCCAGCCTTTGGGCTCTACATTTTCATTAATTTTATATCTAGAACTAGAACCAACCAATCTTGAAATAAGATTGATGTATTACCAATTTACCATATAATTGATAAATATTGTGTCATACATAATATACCTTGCCTACTTTTCTTTTCTTTTATAATTTATGTTAATCTACTCTGCAATGAGTCAACAAGACTTTTGGCTCAAAAAAAAAAAATCAAGACTTTCTCTGGTTTCAAAACTGCAACTTTACAATGTTCATTGAGAAGCTAATGCAAAATTCATCTAAGCACTGAACCAAACATATCTGCTTACCATACTTACAACTTACAGGTCCATAAAAAATATCCTATGCTGAATAAATAAAAATATCACTTAATTCTTAGTTCATTCCCTATGTAACAGAATTCAATGGTGAATTGATGCAATAGGATAAGCTGTGAACAATGCATAGAAACAACATAGATTCTGAAAAGGAGATGAAACTGTAAGTCTGCGGCCTTCAATGTGCAAGATACTTGATGTAGAAGTCCATGCAGTATGCTGAAAAGAAGCAGAAAATTTTCAGCTCCAGCATCAGAGAAATACATTAATACATAAAAACTTGAAACAATCCAGAAACAATCCAAGTGAAGATGAGAGATTTGGTCGCTGTTGCTAATAGTTTGTATATTACATTATGCAGGGAAGCAGATGAAACTCAAAGTGGAAGAACATACGCATCAGAACTAGGAATTTTAGACTCCTATTTAGCAATTAACTAAATAGTAAAAGTCCCTGTTTGTTTTAAAACAGACGATGAGCAAGATGAAGAATGGTGGAAGGTGTTGATGAGCAAGATGGAAGACGGCTCTCTAGGGTTGCTAACTACTGAAATCTGACCTAGGGTTGAATAATATATCATTTTCGGATCATCCTCAAGTGGAACGGGTCAAATCCATCGAGAAACGGGCTTGGGCCTGATAATTTAAAAATCCTGCGCAGAGCTGCCACTTGCTCGCCACTTATGTGTAAAGTGACGAGTAAGTGGCGAAGTCTCGATTCTGCACAAAAAAAATTCTGATTTAGTCGTGACTCATTTTCTTGTATCCTTGGCTCTTCCTTGAGACTTCCGATGCTTTGGACTTCTTTCAAACCTATCAAAGACACCAAAAACCATGTGAACTCTCAAGATAAAAAGAATCAAATAATTATAAACATCAAACCCAAGAGAAATCACACAATTAATCGCAAAATAGTCCAATTAAGCACTAAATCTCAAAGTACCATATTCCATCATAAAAGATCATTAAGGCATGCAATTGAATCCTAAATGAGTATAAAATACCCTAAAACATCATTGAAAACAATGGTAGAATATGGTATGATCAATGCATTACGGTGGTGAGTTGGGATTTGTTTCTTTTCTCAAGTGGTGTCATGTGGGCTAGTGCTTTAGCTTCTTGTCCTTCTAGTCCCAAAGGGCCCTTTGTTCTCCCGCCTTTGGGCTCTACATTTTCATTCATTTTATATCTAGAACCAACCAATCTTGAAATAAGATCGATGTATTACCATACAATTGATAAATATTGTGTCATACATAATATACCTTGCCTACTTTTCTTTTCTTTTCTTTTCTTTTATAAGTCATGTTTATCTACTCTTCAATGAATTAACAAGACTTTCTCTTGTTTCAAAACTGCAACTTTACAATGAACATTGAGAAGCTAAATGATGTGGTCAAAGGGAACCCGTTGCTTCCAATTTAAACACTGAACCAAACATATCTGCTAAGACCTTGTCATCTATATATATAGTACAATAAAATCGTGCTTACCATACTGACAACAGTGACAAGTCCATAAAATATATCCTATGCTGGATAAATTAAAATCACTTAATTCTTAGTTCATTATATTCCCTATGTAACATAATTTATGGTTATGCTTCATAGGTAACTAAATACTGGGATTCTTAATTGCAGTACTGAATCATTCATTAACAATTTGTCTTACACAATACAGATGTTATTAAATCTTACTTTCTTTAGTAAACTGTGGAGGCCATGAGAAAATTATAACTTACTTATTTTTATTATGTCAAAATTGTACCTATTAATTTAATAAAAAAAGTTAATTGAATCTCACGAATTTATTGTAAAAGCGATATGCTTTTTTTTTTCTCTGCATGGTAATTCAACTCAAAACCCAGAATCTTTTGCCAACCAGAATAACATTTTTTAAAAAAACAACTACCTTTAAAAAGTGCATTACAAAGATACTTACAATGATTCATTTGTTTTTTTATGCATTGTAAGCTCAAAAACCAGAATCCTACGCTCTAAAGATACGTATAATGCTTGTTTAAGGAATAGAATTTTCATTGCCAACCATCACACTGGTTTCAATATTGTTCATTTTTCATTGATGAACACTTTAATTTCTAGCACACCTATTATAATCTACAGTGATATAAAAAGTTACAAACTCAATTTAATAGAAAGGAACTTGGATTGACACATAGTCTAGTGATTATAGCATGAATCAGAACACTACTATATGAGCTGATTTTCTGGTTTACTGTATATCTACATGGTTGCTAGTTCTATGAAGAAGGGGCAAAAAAACACAAACCAGGAAAGAACCAAATGAATATCAACATCTCATTTTGTAAATGAAGGTTCTTGTATAACCAAATAATAATTACCCAAACAAACCCTACTTGGTTTAGTTAAACCAGTAGTTACTGAGAGAGTACAGTAATTATGAAAATTGGCAGAAAATGAAAAGTACGTAAAACTTGGAACATTGCTTCATTAAGAAATTAGCCATATGAAAAAATCTCAGATATAACTTAATTGACAACTTTGCAGGGAATTACATGCAATAAAATAATAATACTTCAGACTCCCTGAAGAGATGCAGGTCTTCAACCATTGAGATAGCCACCAGAATCTGATCAAAGCCCACCATAAAACTTTCAACTTCAAAGTAAAGAAATACTGAAATATATGCACAAATTCAATATGTCTTATTAAATGGAAAATAAATATTGGGGAAAATCTCTACTCACTTATTATATACATGTTAAGTAAGCTCTATGCTTTCAACCCTATATACAGAGTCTCTAACAGACTGTTACATACATGTACCCTAAACTTTAAGTCTTTCTGAATTAAGCAACATGTTTACTAGTTTAACAACACGAGGTCCTAATCCCTGGCATTAATAATATGCACTTCAAAAGATGATAATGTTGAATTTAAATACTTCCTAAACCATGCACCTTAGTTTTAAGATATATAAATAACTTCTTTTCTTGATTTGTCAATTTTTTCTGTTACTAATGAAAAAGATCAAGATTGAAGAATATCAGAAAGGAAAAAGGATATATTTTATGGAAAATAGATGTGATTATCACTTAAATAATAGTTAGACTAAAAAGTATAAACAACTAACCTCAGTGTATGATGTTTGACAAGAAGAAGCCAGGATTCAATGGTGAATTGATGCAAAAGGATAAACTGTGAACAATGCATAGAAACAACATAGATTCTGAAAGGGAGAGGGAACTGTCTGCAGCCTTAAAGACCAGATAACAGAGCGTGCCTGATGTAGGAATCTGAAAATAAGCAGAAAATTTTCAGCTCTAGCATTAGTGAAATACTAATACATAAAAACTTTATAAAGAAAAATATTATCCTATTAAATAAGGCCCAGAATACTAATAAACAGTTACACAAAAAATATTTCATACACATAATCTATGAGAGAAGGGAATAAAGAGTAAAAAATAGAAAAAATAAAAATTAATTTGGCAATTTTGGAATTTCAGAAAAATATTTTGCTTTGATCTGACTCAAAGATGGAACCATTGGTACTGATTGTCATGTCTTCTAAAAAATTGCTTAAAAAATTGTTCTGGCATTTTCATGTATGTGCAAGAGACAGAGAGATAGAGGATTCGCATTCCCAATCATCATCAACATGTTATATTAGCAGTTCTTTTCTTCATATATCTTTTTTTTTTTTCAATATATCTATTGTACAGACTAGTGGAAATAGCACATAATTGAAAAAAATAAAAAAAAACAAAGATCGTTTAAGTAGTGACCAAAAGTATAAAGATTCCCAGACAAATCCACTTTAACAAGTTATTAACTTGTTACGTCACCTAACTTAACTGATTACCTAATATAAGAATTTCCCTAGCTAGTAGATGAGGCAAAAAGTGAAAAAATTTACATTCAATATGCAAAATGAGCAAGAGATCATAGACGGGAATAGTAGAGGTCAACAACTCAAGATGGACTTCAATTTTCAATTCTTGTGGAAAATAGAATTCTCATTCATCACATTGGTTTTCTTTCTTCTCACTTTTTTTTTAGGGGGCCAATATCAGTATATCACAATGGTTTTCTTATTGTTCATTTATCATTGAAACAATGAAAACTTCAAATTACATTTATTGTATAGTGATATAAAGAGTTAAAGAGAACACTTCCAAAGTCACTGGAATACACTAAAACTCTCAATTTAATAGAATAAGGGTTGCCTATTAATTTTCTGTTATTGATACCTAAGTGGGTGCAGAGTGCAGACACAAAGAAAGGAATTTTCCATAGATGATATTAAAGGAAAAATGAAAAATGGAAATATGAAAGATAAGTATAGGCTTGGACTGAAAAAGTTCAGTGATTATAGCAAGAATCAGAACACTAAATGAGCTGATTTCCTGGTCAAATGCATATCTACATGGTTGCTAGTTCACGTTTCAAAAGCTCAGATGTGAATTAAGGTGTGTGAATTTGAAAAGGGCTAATTCAGTTGTTTTTTTTTTTTACTGGATGGAAACCTCAAAAACCATATGTGTACGCTCAGGATATGCTTCTCAAATCTCAAGGATTGATTCAAGATGGGTTCAAATTTGTGTTTAAAAACTGTGGGAGGAAATAAAATTCTCATTCCCAATTATCACATTGCTTGATGGGTTCAACTTCTATTTACATTTATTGTATGGTTCAAGAAATCTTCAAAGTAATCACTGTGAGTAATTACTGACATCCCCCAATCAATTATTGATTCTATGCATCACAAACTACTATATAGAAATGTATACCTAGAAAATTTCTTTTTCGTTTTTTGGTGACTAGGCGCCAGCTCTCTGGTATCCGTTGGCCGATACCCAATGACGAATTTTTAGCCTTGTCGGAGTTTACTATTTGGTGGGTAGAGAGCTAGTCATGAAACCTGTTCCATACACACCGTTACTGGGATCCTAGCTAGAAAATTTCTTTTGTTGATAAGGAAGTGATACAGACAAAAAAGAGAGAAATTAATGCTGTTTAATTCATTTTAATCAACTTTCTGTTTTCCTTCTTTGACATTTTAAAAAAAATGAACAAATAGAAACTTAAAATTCAAGTTTAATTTTGTGTAGACACAAAACTAATTGTTTTGATAAAAAATTCAGATGCATTCTACATGGTAGCCAGGTTTTAGAAAAAGCAGAAACATAATTAACAAGAAAGCATGGGAAAGAAATAAAGGTCTCCAAATACAACTGTAAAAGCAAAGAATAAAACACACACAAATAGTACTTGGCACAGTTAAACCAGTAGGTCCTGAAAGATTACAGTAAAACATGGAATTTAGCACAAAACGAAAGGTGCCTACAAGTTCCAATATGCATAATGCACCCTCCATTGTACATTTCAACGATGCTGCATCAAGAAATTGGCCTTATTGCAAAAGCTCATACATAACTTAACTGGAAACTTTGAGGAGAACATGCCATAACAATACTTCAGACATCAGCAGGAAGCACCAGAGACTAGAATTTAAATCTGTACAAAGCCAAGCAATGAAATATAAGTCCCAATGTTAAAATAGTACTTTTAATGTACAAATTTGAGATGTCATATAAGCTTTTTGCTCTCTACCATTAAAGTTTATTATATACAGAAACCTGACCAGTGACCAGACTACCAAAATGTTCTCTGTACTCAAGTCTATGTTAGGAAGTAAGCAACATGGTTAGCATTTTAACAACACAAGGTTCCAATCCAAAACATTAATCTATACTTTAAGATATCATGTTATAGCTATCTTGCAAGAGTTAGACCAAATAGTACAAACTGATAGTCTCTATTTCAAATGTGAAAAGGAAGAAACCAGGTAACTCAGAATAATACAAAGAAAGTGTATAAGCATCAGAATAATACAGTTAAGGTGGAAGTAGGTAGAAAAAGAAAGGACCTGTAAACGAAGAAATCCTTGTTGCAAGATATAAACCTCTGTTCCAACTTCACACTGATAAAAAAACAATGATAGGGTAAGCACTTCAATTTTCCTTACTTATTCAGCATACACTACCACGTAATCACGATGGGGAGGTTAACAACTAACAATCAAGTTAAAGTAAAACTAAGCATAGAAATACAAAATGCAACTACCTTTGGGGTTGATCATTGATTTCATAAATTAAAATTAATTTGGCAATCTTTGAATTTCAGCAAAATATTGTGTTTTGATCTGACTCAAAAGATGGAACCATTGATATAGAGTCACCTGTCTTCTCAAAAATTGCTTAAAAAATGGTTTTGGCATTTTCATGTATGTGCAAGAGACAGAGAGATAGAAGATTCGCATTCCCAATGATCTTCATATATCATTTCTTTTTTCAATATATTTATTGTACACAGTAGTGGAAATAGCACATAATTGAAAGAATAAAAAACAAAGATCGTTTAAGTAGTGACCAAAAGTATAAAGATTCCCAGACAAATCCACTTGTAACAACCATGATAAACTAAACAGTAAACACAGACTTTATTCCAACCAAAACAAATTAAAACTATATGTGAAATCGGAAGCCAAAAAGAACTTATAAGTCAAACCTCTATACCTCTTTCAAAACTATATGTGGAACATGAGCAATCTTGTGCCAATCCGCCCCTGTTTCTTTTTCACATCGCTTCATTAACTCTGGGCAACCATAAATTTCCAATGTTTCCAAACTGCGGAGACATTGAATGCTCATTGGGAGGGACAACAACTTGGGGCAGTCATATATACTCAAATAATCAAGCGACGTCAGGTTTCCCAACCACGGAGGCAAAGATATTAGATTTGGAAGATTCCATAATCTTAACGATCGAAGGTTCACCAGATTCTGTAAAGCTTCAGGGATATCTTTCACTTCTGGACATTTGTAAATCGTAAGATCTTCAAGAGAAGTGAGAAATCGAAAACCTGCAGAGAAATTGAAAAACTGAAGATCCCATAATTTTAACGATTGAAGGTTCACCAGATTCTGTAAAGCTTCAGGGATATCTTTCACTTCTGGACATTTGTAAATCGTAAGATCTTCAAGAGAAGTGAGAAATCGAAAACCTGCAGAGAAATTGAACATCCGAAGACATTGAAGTTGCAATATTTTGAGAGAATGCCAGCCCTGCAACACTTGTTCTGTTATTGTCTCAAGATTTTCGCATCCCCAAATTTGCAATCTTTCAAGAGCGTTTAAGTTGCTAAGCACTGTTGGGAGTTGAGCACCCATATACCCTTCTACAGTCAAAGTTCGAAGTTGTTGTGGATTAGGTTGAAGAACTTCAAGAATCTGCTCCACATTTTCCTGTGACTGGGAGTCTTCATTGTGCTTCCATACCAACGCCAACTGGTTGAGGTGCTTATCTGCCATATTCGCCTCTTTTGCATCCATCACACTTGTTACTCTCTCCAAGTGCTTGATCCGAAGAGATCCTTTAAGCTTCATACGTCCTAATTCTGCCAATAGGAACCCCTTTTTCTTTTCAACAATATATGTACTTAAGGTCTTTAATGATGTTAACTCACCCATGTTGGGTGCCAAACTGGATAACCACCAACATTTATTTAAATGTAAATGTCGAAGAGACTTCAAGCATCTCATGCGATTTGGCAACTTTTGGAGAGATCGACAATCGTCTAAATTCAAAATCTGCAAATTCCACAACTCACAAATTGAATCAGGGAGTGTTTTGAACTCACCACCAGACAAGTTTACAATTCTTTTCTTATCATCATCTCTTCCATAGACATGGGATTCGGTTATGGTTGAGGCTGTTTGGCGCCATTCAGGGACTTCAATTCTCCTCCTCTCAGTAACAATCTCACGCAAATGAAACTTGGATCTCTCCTCAGCAATCGCATCTAATCTCTCCCTCATGTCTTTCAATTTTCTAGGTATTTTGAGACGGAACAAAACATGCTTGGGATGAATGGAGGAAAAGCAAGAGCCACACGTGAGTGCTTGGTATTCCAAAGAAAGAGCTTCAGTGGAATAGTGATCCAATATGTCATCTAGCATGTGAGTTGCATCTTTAAGTTTGCTAAGCCAATTCTTGAGAGCTTCATCTCTTTCAGTGAGTTGCTTATGTTCAGCATCTTCAAGAACAACCTTGATGGTAGTGAGTATGCTTTCCAGCCTTCTCTTCTCTCGATCAACACCCAGAAACAAATCAAGCTCATCTAGAATGAGAGATCTCAAATTGTCAAGTAAAACTTTGAGAACAGCCTCTGCCATGGTGTGATGAGAAACAGAAAACAGAGTTTTGAGATTGAAGTTTGTTTTTCCTTGAGAAATCGATATTGTGATTGAACTATTATTGAATGTTAGGCGATGAACTAATGAGGCAAGAACATAACATAAGGAGAGACTTGTTGGGTCAACTTCTCAAGTCAACAATGAAACTCAACCACGAAATACAAAAGCATATTGCTGTAATTTGATTGGCTAGCTATTTAATTGTGTTGAAAGTTCCTGGAATAAGCCGTGCCATAATTTTCAACCGTTTATTGGATACATTGATTTACTCTATTACATGAAAATTTGACCAAGCATATAGTGACTTCCAATTTAGTATTTCAAAAAAATATTATCCCCCAATATAATCCCTCAGATAAAATTCCTCTGCATGTTAGTCTTATAGTCAAATTTCTTTTTGACAGTCTTGAAATTATTCTAAAAGTATAAGAAGTAAGAACACTAAATGAGCTGATTTTCTGGTTAAATAAATTCTACATGGAAGTTGGCAAAAGATTAAAAAGTAGGCTCCATTGTAGATTTGTTACAACTTACAACATTGCTAAATTAAGAAATTAGCTACATTGCAAAAGCTCACAAAGTTACGTGACAACTTTGCTGAAAAATGTACTAAGAATACTCTGAGACACTAGCAGGAAGGACTAGGGTGTTGAAGACTGATTGAAAGTAATTAGTTTAGTATGCTCAGTTAGTGAGTGTATGTTTTTATTTTAATTATTTATTATTTGGATCGCTATTTTGTAGTGTAGTAGTGGGTTGTTAATTTGTTTCATTTGTAAGCCTATATATACACACATTCAAATGGAATTCCATGAGTAAAGTATTGAAGAAAGCCACATTGCACCAACAAGACATTAATTGAATTATTGGATGAGGAAAGAACATAACATGTTGGGTCAGGTTCTCAAGTCAACCACGTAATCCAATAGCATATTGCTGGAATTTGATTGTGATTGAATTATTAATTGTGCTGAAAGTTCCTTGAAGATGCCATGCCATAATTTTCAGTGCTAAATCCTAGCCCTACGTTTCATCTGGACGTTCCACAATTCACCACATCATCATATATTATTAGCGAAGCGCTGCGTTTGAATTTTCATCCTCAACTCTAAAATATTATTTGTATATCCTTCTTCTCTTATACTCCTACTACAGTTATAATTTCTAAAATATTCATTGCTAAATCTATCAATCAAAATACACAACAATTGGAAAATGATTTTAAAACTTGGAAGTAAAAACAGAAAATAGGAGGATGAAACAAGGACTTCAAAGAAAAAAAGACTTAAAAGCAACTATCGATTTCATTGCATGGTAGTCGTTGATTCATTTGTTTATTTTTTCAACTCTAATTTATTTATTTTATCTTACGTTTTTATCTTACTATAAAAGAAACAAGGACTTCAAAGCAAAATAATAAAGTTTTTGGGAGATCAAAGTTAATTTTTTCACTTTTTTTAACGAAAAAGTTGGATGGAAAAGAATAGCAATTAACGATAAAATTTTTTTGAAAACATGAGAGACCAAAACACAACTTTGAACAAAATTGAAGGACAAAAATAAGACTTTGGCTTAAGGAAATTGTAGGGGTGTGGTGAATAATAGTGCTTCAAGTTCATTCTTTTGATGCATTACGGTAGTGAGTTGGGATTTGTTTCTTTTCTTATTAGTCCCAAAAGACCCTTTGTTCTCCAGCCTTTGGTGGGCTCTACATTTTCATTCATTTTATATCTAGAACCAACCAATCTTGAAATAAGACTGATGTATTACCATATAATTGATAAATATTGTGTCATACATAATATTAATATACCTTGCCCACTTTTCTTTTCTTTTATAAGTTATGAAGGGGTGTCATGTGGGCTAGTGGCTAGTGCTTTAGCTTCTTGTCCTTTTTAGTCCCAAAAGGCCCTTTGTTCTCCAGCATTTAGGCTGTACATTTTCATTCATTTTATATCTTAGAACCAACCAATCTTGAAATAAGATTGATGTATTACCATATATTTGATAAATATTGTGTCATACATAATATACCTTGCCTAATCTTTTTTTTTTTTTCCTTTTTAAGTGATGTTAATCTACTCTTCAATGAATCAACAAGACTTTCTCTTGTTTCATATCTGCTATGTAATCTATATAGTGCAATAAAAATCGTGCTTACCATAAATATCCTATGATGAATAAATCAAAATCACTTAATTCTTATTTCATTCCCTATGTAATAGAATTTATGGTTATGGTTCATAGGTAACTGAATACTGTGATTTTTAATTGCAGTACTGAATCATTATTAACTAACACAATACAGATGTTATAAAATCCTACTTTCTTTAGTAAACTGTGGTGGCCATGAGAAAATTATAACTTACTTATTTTTATAATTTGTCAAAATTATACCTATTAATTTAATAAAAAAGTTAGGGTAAATTACACTTTAGTATCCTGTTGGACCAATTTTACTTTGGTACCCTGTTCTTTCAAAAGTGACATTTTGGTATCTTATTCTTTGCACCGTTAACTCTTTGGTACTCTAACAAAGATAGAACAAGATAACAAATCGTGAAAGAATAAGGTACCAAAGTGAAATCAGTTCATAGAACATGATACCAAAGTGTTAACGGTGTAAAGAACAAGGTACCAAAATGTCACTATTGAAAGAACAGGGTACCAAAATGTCAACGATGCAAAGAACAGGGTACCAAAGTGTCATTTTTGGAAGAACATGGTACCAAAATGAAATTGGTCCATAGAACAGGGTATCAAAGTATAATTTACCAAAAAAGTTAATTGAATCTGACTAATTTATTGTAAAAGCGATGTTCTTATTTTTTTCTCTGCATGGTAATTCAACTCAAAACCCATAACCTTTTGCCAACCAGAATAACATATTTTAAACAAAAAACAACTACCTTTAAAAAGTGCATTAAAAAGATACAATGATTCATTTGGTTTTTTATGCATCGTAAGCTCAAAAACCAGAATCCTACGCTCTAAAGATACTTATAATGCTTGTTTAAGGAATAGAATTCTCATTGCCAATCATCACACTGGTTTCTATATTGTTCATTTTTCATTGATGAAAACTTTCTAGCACACCTATTTTAGTCTACAATGATATAAAAAGTTAAAATAAAGTCTTTAAAGTAATTGCAGTGCACAAATCAACAACTCAATTTAATAGAAAGGAACTTGAAAGGCATGTATTAGTATAGACTTGGATTGACACATAGACTACTATATGAGCTTATTTTCTGGTCTAGTTCATATCTACATGGTTGCTAGTTCTTTGAAGAAAGGGCAAAAAAATACAAACCCGGAAAGAACCAAATGAATATCAAAATCTCATTTTGTAAATGAAGGACCAAATCCAATTGTATAAACAAATAATAATGCCCAAACCAACTCTAATTGGTTTAGTTAAACCAATAGTTACTGAAAGACTACAGTGATCATGAAAATTGGCAGAAAACGAAAGGTACAATATAACTTGGAACATTGCAATAAAATGACAACTTAATTGGAAACTTTGCAGGGAACATGCAATAAAATAATAATACTTCAGACTCCATGAAGAGATGCAGGTCTTCAACCATTGAGATAGCCACCTGAATCTGATCAAACCCCACCATAAAACTTTCAAGTTTCAACTTCAAAGTAAAGAAATACTGAAATATATGCACAAATTCAATATGTCTTATTAAATGGAAAATAAATATCGGGGAAAATCTCTACTCACTTATTCTACATATGTTAAGTTAGCTCTATGCTTTCAACCCTATGATACAATGTCTCTGTCAGACTGTCACATACGTGTACCCTAAACTTTAAGTCTATCTGAATTAAGCAACATGTTTAGTAGTTTAACAACATGAGGTCCTAATCCCTGGCATTAATATGCACTTCAAAAGATGATAATGTTGAATTTAAATAATACTTCATAAACCATGCACCTTAGTTTTAAGATATATAAATAACTTCTTTTCTGGATTTGTCATTTTTGTTTTTCTGTTACTAATAAAAAAGATCAAGATAGAAGAATACCATAAAGGAAAAAGAATATATTTTGTGGAAAATAGATGTGATTATCACTTAAATAATAGTTAGACTAAAAAGTATAAACAACTAACCTCAGTTTATGATGTTTGACAAGAAGACGCCAGGATTCATTGGTGAACTGATGCAATAGGATCAACTGTGAACAATGCATAGAAACAACATAGATTCTGAAAGGGAGAGCGAACTGTCTGCAGCCTTTAATGTGCAAAATGCTTGCTAAGAAATAATCATTAAAGACCAAATAACAGATCGTGCCTGATGTAGGAATCTGAAAATAAGCAGAAAATTTTCAGCTCTAGCACTAGTGAAATACTAATACATAAAAACTTGAAAAAGATAAATAGTATCCTATTAAATAAGGCCCCAAATATTAATAAACAGTTACACAAAAAATATTTCATACACATAATCTATGAGAGAAGGGAATAAAGAGTAAAAAAAAAGAAAAAATAAAAATTAATTTGGCAATCTTGGAATTTCAGCAAAATATTTTGCTTTGATCTGACTCAAAGATGGAACCATTGATATGATTCACATGTCTTCTCAAAAATTGCTTAAAAAAAGGTTTTGGCATTTTCATTCTCAATCATTATCAAGATGTTATATTAACAGCTCGTTCTTCATATATACAATTTTTAATCTATATATTTATTGTATACTAGTGAAAAGATCACATGATTGAAACAACCATGATAAACTAAACACAGACTTTATTCCAGCAAAAACAAATTAACTATATGTGAAATCGGAAGCCAAAAAGAACTTATTAGTCAAATCTTGAACAAAACCTCTCAATAGTTTAGGGAGACTGAAAGATTCGTTATCCATAACAGTATGTGGAACATGAGCAATCTCGTGCCAATCCGCCCCTTTCTTTTTCACATCACTTCAATAACTCTGGGCAACCGCGGATTTTCAAAGTTTTCAAACTGCCAAGATATTGAATGCTCATTGGGAGGGACGACAGCTTGGGGCAAACAGATATACTCAAAAAATTAATGATTGAAGGTTCACCAGATGCTGTAAAGTTTCAGGGAGATCTTTCACTTCTGGACAATTGAAAATCCAAAGATATTCAAGAGAAGTGAGAAATCGAAAACCTGCAGAGAAATTGAACATCTGAAGATCTTCAAGTTGCAATATTTTGAGAGAATGCAAGCCCTGCAACACTTGTTCTGTTATTGTCTTAAGATTGTTGCATCCGCAAATTTCCAATCTTTCAAGAGCGTTTAAGTTGCTGAGCTCTGTTGGGAGTTGAGCATCCATATACCCTTCTACAAACAAAGTTCGAAGTTGTTGTGGATTAGGTTGAAGAACTTCAAGAATCTGCTCCACATTTTCCTGTGACTGGGAGTCTTCATTGTTGTTCCATGACAACACCAACACGTTGAGGTGTTTATCTGCCATATTCGCCTCTTTTGCATCCATCACGCTTGTTACTCTCTCCAAGTACTCGATCCAAAGACATCCTTTAAGCTTCATACGTCCTAATTCTGCCAATAGGAACCCCTTTTGCTTGCCAACAATATATTTACTTAAGGTCTTTAATGATGTTAACTGACCCATGTTGGGTGCCAAACTGGATAACGATTTACACATATTTAAATGTAGATGTCCAAGAGACTTTAAGCATCTCATGCGATTTGGCAACTTTTGGAGAGATACACAAAAGTCTGAAGTCAAAATCTGCAAATTCCACAATTCACAAATTGAATCAGGGAGTGTTTCGAACTTACCATGAGACAAGTTTAAACGCCTTAGAAGTTTCAGATGGCCAATAGAAAATGGCACTGCATTCATATATACCATATCAAGCAAATAACTTAATCTCAATGATGGCAAAATAAGATATTCATCTTGCGGTAAATTCCAAATCTCACTTTCCTTCACGAGCACCCAATCTCTTTCCTCAGTCTTGAATTGCAAAAGACCTCCCAATGCTTTCGCTGCTAGAGGCACACCTTTACACTTGTTATGGCCACAATCTCTGCACGTTCTCCCTTGTGTCCTACAAAAGCACGTTGTTTGAACAATTCCCAACAATCTTCTTAAGATAACATTGACAACTCAAAAGAAGGGACCGTTCCCATGATGGATGCAACTTTTCCAAGACGAGTTGTGACCAAAATAGAAGCACCCTTGGAGCCACAAGCCAACACGTGTTTCAATTTATCCCATTTCTCTTGGTTTTCATTCCACACATCGTCCAACACGAGCAAATAATTTTTCCTTTGCAGCATCTCTTGAAGTCGTCTTTGTAATGTATCAAGATCCAAATCCTCGCAAGCATGTTTGGATGCTGATTCTATTATAGCTTTTACCATTCTCTTCAAACTGAAATCTTCAGAAACACATAACCAGATTCTTTGCTCAAAATGATTGACCACCCTCTCATCTTTGAAGACTAGTTGAGAAAGCGTTGTCTTTCCAAGACCACCAATACCTATGATTGGATAGACACACAAGTCCTCCAAATTAGAAGCATCATCAACCAGAAAGTCTACAATTCTTTTCTTATCATCATCTCTTCCATAGACATGGGATTCGGTTATGGTTGAGGCTGTTTGGCGCCATTCCGGGACTTCAATTCTCCTCCTCTCAGTAACAATCTCACGCAAATGAAACTTGGATCTCTCCTCAGCAATCTCATCTAATCTCTCCCTCATGTGTTTCATTTTTTTAGCTATTTTGCAACGGAACAAAACATGCTTGGGGTGAATGGAGGAAAAGCAAGAGCCTTGTCCCTTGAGAGCAGAGCCACACGTGAGTGCTTGGTATTCCAAAGAAAGAGCTTCAGTGGAACAGCGATGCAATATGTCATCTAGCATGTGAGTTGCATCTTTAAGTTTGCTAAGCCAATTCTTGAGAGCTTCATCACTTTTAGTAAGTTGCTTATGCTCAGCATCTTGAAGCACAGCCTTGACTGTAGAGAGTATGCTTTCCAGCCTTCTCATCTCTTGATCAACACCCAGAAACAATCCAAGCTCATCTCGAATGAGAGAGCTCAAATTGTCAAGTACAACTTCGAGAACAGCCTCTGCCATGGCGTGATGAGAAAATAGAAAACAAAGTGTTGAGATTGAAGGGCTTTTTTTTTTCTTGAGAAATCGATAATGTGATTGAATTATTGAAAGTTAGGGAATGAAGTAATGAGGCAAGAACATAACATAAGCAAAGACTTGTTGGGTCAGCTTGTCAAGTCAACAATGAAACTCAACCACGTAATACAATAGCATATTGCTGGAATTTGATTGGCTAGCTATTTTGTGTTGAAAGTTCCTGGAAGAAGCCATACCATAATTTTCAGTGCTAAACCTAGCCTTACGTTTCATCTGGACGTCCCACAACTCACCACATCATCATATTTTATTAGCGAAGCGTTGCGTTTGGAATTTCATCCTTCGTCTCCAAATATTTAGGACCAATTTGAATATTTTAAATATTTCTTTATAGTGTTTGAATTTTCATCCTTCGTCTCCAAAGTGTCTGAACTCTCAAGTAAGGATGAAACCATGGATGGCATAAGCTTCGCCGTATTGGTATATCCTTCTTCTTTTATACTCCTACGGTTATAATTTCTCAAATATTCATTGCTAAATCTATGAATCAAAATACACAACAATTAGAAATTATTTTAAAACTTGGAAGTAAAAACAGAAAATAGGATGAGGATGAAACAACCAAACTTGGTTTTGGAATTGGTTGAGAAAGGAGCAGAAGAGATTGACGTCACTATTCCGATGCGACGAAAACAGATTGAGCATAACTGAGTGACCAAAATAGGACTTTGGCCTACTATAAAAGAAAAAGGATGCAGGCTTGGCCTACTACAAATGGTGATGCCTCATTTGTTGGACCATCTATAACTATCTTTATAAATACTCTTTGAACCCGAAGGCCAGTCTTGACCCTGAATTGGGGCGTCATCCTCTTACCTAAATTTTTTCTTTAAAAAAAGGACTTCAATGCAAAATAATAAAGTGTTTGGGAGATCAAAGTTAATTTTTTCCATTTTTTAACGGAAAAGCTTGATGAAAAAGAGTTTTTAACTAACCATGAAACTTTTTGAAAACTTAAGAGATTAAAACGGAATGAAAAAGACTTGAGGGACTAAAATAAAACTTTAAATAAACTTGAGGGACTAAAATAAGACTTTGGCCTAAAAAAAATTGTAGAGATGTGGTGAATAATAATGCTTCAGGTTCATTCTTTTGATGCATTACGGTGGTGAGTTGGGATTTGTTTATTTTCTTATTAGTCCCAAAAGACCCTTTGTTCTCCAGCCTTTGGGCTCTACATTTTCACTCATTTAATATCTAGAACCAACCGATCTTGAAATAAGATTGATGTATTACCATACATTTTCTTTTCATACATAATATACCTTGCCTAACTTTTCTTTTCCTTTATAAGTTATGTTAATCTACTCTTCAATGAATCAACAAGTCTTTCTCTTGTTTCACAACTGCAACTTTACAATGAACATTGAGAAGCAAATGCAAAATTTCACATACAATGTTCATTAAGAGATCTCCAATCTAAATCATGTGGTCAAAGGGAACCCATTGCTTCCAATCTAAACACTGAACCAAACATATCTGCTAAGACCTTGTCATCTATATATATAGTACAATAAAATCGTGCTTACCATACTGACAAGTCCATAAAAAATATCCTATGCTGAATAAATTAAAATCATTTAATTCTTAGTTCACTATATTCCCTATGTAACAGAATTTATGGTTATGCTTCATAGGTAACTAAATACTGTGATTTTTAATTGCAGTACTGAATCATTCATTAACAATTTGTCTTACACAATACAGATATTATTAAATCTTACTTTTTTTAGTAAACTGTGGTGGCCATGAGAAAATTATAACTTACTTATTTTTATTATCTGTCGAAATTGTACCTATTAATTTAATAAAAAAAGTTAATTGAATCTGACTAATTTATTGTAAAAGCGATGTGCTTTTTTTTCTGCATTGTAATTAAACACAAAACCAAGAATCTTTTGCCAACCAGAATGACATTTTCTGAAAAAACAACTACCTCTAAAAAGTGCATTACAAAGATACTTAAAATGATTCATTTGGTTTTTTTATGCATTGTAAGCTCAAAAACCAGAATCCTACGCTCTAAAGATACTCATAATGCTTGTTTAAGGAATAGAATTCTCATTGCCAATCATCACACTGGTTTCTATATTGTTCATTTTTCATTGATGAAAACTTTCTAGCACACCTATTTTAGTCTACAGTGATATAAAAAGTTAAAATAAAGTCTTTAAAGTAATTGCAGTGCACTAACAGACTCAATTTCATAGAAAGGAACTTGAAAGGCATGTATAGACTTGGATTGACACATAGTCTAGTGACTATAGCATGAATCAGAACCAAATGACTATCAACATCTCATTTTGTAAATGAAGGTTCACAGGTGAATCAAATCCAATTGTATAACCAAATAATAATTACCCAAACAAACTCTACTTGGTTTAGTTAAACCAGTACCTACTGAGAGATTACAGTAATCATGAAAATTGGCAGAAAATGAAAAGTACCTAAAACTTGGAACATTGCTTCATTAAGAAATTAGCCACATGGAAAAAGCTCAGATGTAACTTAATTGGCAACTTTTCAGTGAATTACAATACTTCACAGACTCCATGAAGAGCCAGGACTTCAACCATTGAGATAGCCACCTGAATCTGATCAAAGCCCACCATAAAACTTTCACTTCAAAGTAAAGAGATACTGAAATATATGTACAAATTCAGTATGTCTTATCAAATGGAAAATAAATATTGGGGAAAATCTCTACTCACTTATTCTACATATGTTAAGTAAGCTCTATGCTTTCAACCCTATATACAGAGTCTCTGTCAGACTGTCACATGTACCCTAAACTTTAAGTCTATCTGAATTAAGCAATATGTTTACTAGTTTAACAACATGAGGTCCCAATCCTCAGCATTAATATGCACTTAAAAAGATGATAATGTTGAATTTAAATACTTCATAAACCATGCACCTTAGTTTTAAGATATATAAATAACTTATTTTCTTGATTTGTCATTTTTTTTTTCTGTTACTAATAAAAAAGATCAAGATAGAAGAATACCAGAAAGGAAAAAGAATATATTTTATGGAAAATAGATGTGATTATTACTTAAATAATAATTAGACTATAAAGTATAAACAACTAACCTCAGTTTATGATGTTTGACAAGAAGAAACCAGGAATTGATGGTCAATTGATGCAATAGGATAAGCTGTGAACAATGCATAGAAACAACATAGATTCTGAAAAGGAGATGAAACTGCAAGTCTGCAGCCTTCAATGTGCAAGATGCTTGATGTAGAAGTCCATGCAGTATGCTGAAAAGAAGCGGAAAATTTTCAGCTCCAGCATCAGATAAAATGATAAATACATTAATACATAAAAACTTGAAAAAGAAAATTTCTTATCATATCAAATAATAACATCTCTCCGTATTTGAATAAGCCACTTCATTAAAGAAATATGTTATGACATTAACTATACAGTCAAATCTTGAACTCACCATGATATTCGAAAGTACAACCAGAATAACCAAATCCTTGAGGTTGATGAATCACAATTTCTTCTAAATGGGTACGCGAAACATGAGCAATCTTGTGCCAATCCTCCCCGGTTTCCTTTTGACATCGCTTATGTAACTCAGGGCAGCAACCGTAGATTTCCAAATCTTTCAAATTTCTAAGGCTTTGAATGCTTGCTGGTAGTGACATCAACCTGGGGCATTTAGATATAGTCAAAGACTTGAGCAACTCGAGATTTCCCAGCCAGTCAGGCAACATTGCAAGATTTGGAAGATCATATAAAAATAAGGATTGAAGGGCTGCAAGGTGCTGTAGAGCCTCGGGGAAAGCTTCCACTTGTGTGGAGCTGCCAATGGTTAGATCTTCGAGGGAAGTGAGGTATTGAAAACCAGCAGACAATTTGAACTTAGCATACCCACAAAGTATCAATCTTTTAAGAGAATGCAACCCCTGCAACATTTGTTCTGTCAATGTTTCAAGATTGTTGCATTCCACAATATGCAATTCTTCAAGAGCACTTAAGCTATTGAGCTCAACTGGGAATACTTCAAGTTTGTCAAGGTAGCAAATGTGGAGCTCCTTGAGTAAAGTAAGGCCTCCAAGCATCCCATTTGGAAAGGAAGTCAACTCTTTATTTCGAATAAACCAAAGACATTCAAGATTGTGGAGATTTTGAATTGATTGAAGTAATAATTGGTTGCAGCATTCTTCAATTATTGTTAGTCGAGTGACAGAAGGAAGGCTAGGCAAGTACAATTTCGGACAATGAGCAATTTGCAATGTCGAAAGACATGGAAACATGTTGTCGCCTTCTTCCTTTGATAACTTTATAAGGTTTGGTAGCTTTTCTAGTATCATACTTTTCAAAGCTCGGAAACCTCTTGCAACTCCACCATCATAAGAATCATCATCAATAAATTGCACCTTATTTATGTTCCACAAATTCAGAGTCTGCAAAGATGGAAGCTTTCCCAAGAGTGAAATGCTTAAACAGTTTCCACAATCCAAGAGTTCTAAAAAACGTAAATCTTGTAGGGTAGGACTACCCATCCATTGAGGGAACAGGGTACCCATATATCCCCTTACAAGTAACATTTGCAGCTTATGAGGTTGAAGAACTTCAAGAATCTGCTCCACATTTTCCTGCAATTGGGATTCTTGATTTTTTTCCCATGACAACACTAATGAAATCAAGTGCTTATGTGCCAAATTGGCTTCTTTGGCATCCATTACACTTGCTACTCTCTCCAAGTGCTTGATGTGGAGGGTTCCTGTGAGATTCAAACGTCCTAATTCTGCCAACATGAATCCTTTTTCCTTACCAACAATGTATGTATCTAAAGTTTTTAGGGCAGTTAACTGACCCATTTCTGGTGCTAATCTGTATAACGATCTGCACCACTCCAATTGTAGATGTCGAAGAGACTTTAAGCATTTCATGCCGTTTGGCAACTTTTGGAGATTTTGACATTGTTTTAAGTTTAAAATCTGCAAGTTCCACAACTCACAAATTGATTCAGGAAGTGTTTTGAAAGTACCAGAAGACAGGTTTAAGCGCCTTAAAAGTTTTAAATGGCCAATAGAAGATGGTACCTCTTTTAAATGCATGATGTCAAGCAATCGCAATGAGTAGCATTTCATCAATTTATCAATTGGTAGACCTTGATCAAAATAGGTATGGTCTATGAAGGCTTTTAAGGAATTGACATGCTGCAAAAACAGTGAAGAGCATCCACCAAATGGTTTTTTAGCATAAATTGATATATGACGAACTCTTTCTGGGAGATTAGACGCAGAATTGCTATTTGTAATGCAGAAACACTCCTCCTCTATAACAGATTGGGCAAGATCATGTACAAGATCATGCATCATGAAAATAGTATCACCGCCAAAATCATTTATGTGAACATCTTGGAAAAATGATCTCAAATATAATTCATTCCACACCCTATCACCGTCATCTTCAATTTCCAAACTTCCATCAGATGAAAGGAAACCATTTGCCATCCATAGTTCAATCATTAATTTCTTACTCATTCTTCGATCTTTGGGAAACATTGCACAGTAAGCAAAACATTGTCTCAGTTTTGGTGTTACATTCAAATAACTTAATCTTAAGGCAGGCAAAATAGAATATTCATCTTGCGGTAAACTCCAGATCTTGCTCTCCTCGACATAGATCCACTCTTTTTCCTCACTTTTAAAGTGCAAAAGACTTCCAAGAGCTTTAATTGCAAGAGGCACTCCTTTACACTTAAGTACTATCCTCTTTCCTATTGACACAAGCTCAGCACGTTCCTCTTTGTCTTGTCCAAAAGCTCGTTGTTTGAATAGTTCCCAACAATCATCTTCAGATAACATTGATAACTGATGAGGAGGCATTGTTCCCACGACGGATGCAGCCTTTGTAAGACGAGTAGTGACCAAAATTGACGCACCCTTTGAGCCACAAGCCAACACATATTTCAACTTATCCCATTTTTCTTGGTTATCATCCCACAGGTCATCTAAAACAAGCAAATATCTTTTCCTTTGAAGCAGCTCTTGAAGTCGTCTCTGTAATGGCTCAAGATCCAGATCTCCACAAGCATACCCAGAAGCTGCTTCTATTATAGCTTTTGACATTCTCTTCAAACTGAAATCTTCAGAAACACATACCCAGATCCTTTGCTCGAAATGATTGACCACCCTCTCATCATTGAAGACTAGTTGAGCAAGTGTTGTTTTTCCAAGACCACCAATACCTATGATTGGATAAACACACAAGTCCTCCAAATTAGAAGCATCACCAACCAGAAAGTCTACAATTTTTTCCTTCTCTTCATCTCTTCCATAGATTTGGGGTTGAGTTACGATTGAGGTTGTTTGGCGCCATTCCAGGACTTCAATTCTCCTCCTCTCAGTAACAATCTCACGCAAATGAAACTTGGATCTCTCCTCAGCAATGTCATCTAATCTCTCCCTCATGTATTTCATTTTTCTAGCTGTTTTGTGACGGAACAAAACATGCTTGGGATGAAAGGAGGTAAAGCAAGAGCCTTGTACCTTGAGAGCAGAGCCACACGTGAGTGCTTGGTATTCCAAAGAAAGAGCTTCAGTGGAACAGCGATCCAATATGTCATCTAGCATGTGAGCTGCATCTTTAAGTTTGCTAAGCCAATTCTTGAGAGCTCTGTCAGTGAACTGCTTCTGCTCAGCATCTTCAAGAACAGCCTTGATGGTAGTGAGTATGCTTTCCAGTCTTCTCATCTCTTGATTGACACCCAGAAACAATCCAAGCTCCTTTTGAATGAGAGAGCTCAAATTCTCAAGTAAAACTTCAAGCACAGCCTCTGCCATGGTGTGATGAGAAAACAGAAAACAGATTGTTGAGATTGAAGGTTTCTTTTTTTCCTTGAGAAATCGATAATGTGATTGAATTATTGAAAGTTAGGCAATGCAGTAATGAGGCAAGAACATAACATAAGCAGAGACTTGTTGGGTCAACTTCTCAAGTCAACAACGAAACTCAGCCACATAATCCAATAGCATGTTGCTGGAATTTAATTGGCTAGCTATTTAATTGCGTTGAAAGTTGTTGGAAGAAGCCATGCCAAAATTTTCGTTTTGGTTTGAAGTTGATAATGTGATTGAACAGTGAGAGTTTTTGTATGAGTACTTCTCAAGTCAAATATATTTAATGCGTTGCTGGAAAATTGTAGGAAGCAAGCATATACGAAAATGACAGATGTGTTTGCTTTACTTTGCTATAGGGCCCATATGTTATTTAAATACGAACAAAACTCTAGTATCTTTCAATTTGATAGTTCAAATATTATTATCCTTCACAGAGAAATCTCTTTTCAATGTTACTTTTATTCAAATTTAGCAATTAAAAACACAAGATAATGCCCCACCGTTGCAATTTTAAAAAGTTGAAAAAAAAAAAAAGGTAGAGAGCTCACCACACAATGTTCACTGTTGGAGCGATGTGTTTGTGAGATTCCCCAAATCTTGGAATCTGAATTCCGTGTGTATCTCAACGATCCGAATGGATTCCGCCGCCGTAAACCCACTTCGTCGGAGAGATTCCGCCACCCATGGAAACTCTAGCTCCTCCAGAATGGTGGTGCAGCGGTGATTGAAGTTTCGATTGAAATCGTCGGCGTTGTGGAGGAAGAGACATAATCTTCAACACCAGAGTAAAACACATGCTTTGCATAAAGAAATACTGTAATATACTCCCTCCCTCCCAAAATATTTAAAGAAATTTTTTTTATCTATATTTCTCCATTTTTTTTTTTTTTTTCAAAAGGACTTATTTTGTCCTTAAATTTTACACCAATTGTCAATTTCGTACCCAATTTTTTTTTGTTAATTTTGTATCCCATCTTTCACATTTTAGTCAATTTTATCATTTGCTCTTACATTAGCCAAATATTAATGACGGAATCTAGGTAAAATTGATAGAAAAAGAAACTCAAATCCTAATGAAAAACAAGATCTGTCGTTAATTTATTAAAAGAAGTTAATCAAAGGATAAAATTAATAAAAATGTGAAAGATTAGAGACGAAATTGACAGGAAAAAAAATTGGAGACGAAACTGACAGTTTGGTGTAAAGTTTGGGGACAAAATTAGTACTTTTGCCTTTTTTTATATATAGGTTAAAGGGTCATTTTGGTCCTAAATGTATGTTCTAATATTCATTTTGGTTTATTATGTTTCAAAATGTTCAAATTGGTCCTAAATGTTTGCAAAAAGTTTCATTTTATTCTAAAACTATTGAATATGACTTGTTTCAAGTTCAAATGTGATTAGTTTAGAGTTACATATTGTTTTCGAAGAGTATTTTTTCTATTCAGCTGGAGTTGTTAGTAAGCGAGGTCAGATCGATCCTAAAAGTATGCCGCTTGTTTCATGGTCAAACAAGCAAATTGATCATATCTCTCTCGTTTCAAATTTTAATGCGACGAATGCAGAGTTACGAGTTCTTCTTAACAAGTCCTTTGAAGTTGAAATGAAAGACAAGAAAAACATGACCAAATTCAATAGTTTGAGACCATAATGATACATTTTACCAATATTTAGGACTAAAATGAATCATTTTGTCAATATTTAGAACTAATTTAAACCATTTGAAACAAAATAGACAAAATAACATTAGGGCATACATATAGGACCGAAATGACCCTCTAACCTTTTTGATAAGTCATATTCTTGGTCTTGAAAGTTTAACATGCGCCAGTTGCTATAGCTAAGGAAAACAAATATATGGGTTAACATTTTATTCACTCAACTCTATACACAGAGTGTCATTCAGACAGCCACATTTACTCTATATTTGGAGGAAGCAAAATATTTATTAGCTTAACAATGTACGGTTCTAATCCCTCCCTATGTTAATTATGGATTATCGAATTATGCTATTTACTAATAAATCATAAATCCCTTTTCGGTTTCATATAATTGCATTTTAAACTTATCAAACTCACCAATATATCTATGAAACCGAAAAGGGAATTGAACTTATCAAACTAATTGTCATAGATATATTGGTGAGTTTGATAAGTATATTGTCTGCTTTAAATATATTTTTATCCCATTAACAAATCTTACTAATGAATATATTTTTTATCCCATTAACAAATCTTACTAATGATATAGATGAAGTTCATGTATATGTGACTATTGTCTGCTTTAATTTATTTGGCCAAAGTGCACTTTTGCTCCCATGATTTTGAGAATCCAAAATATGTTTTTGTTGGAATCAAGTCAGTGTTTCATTTTACAAGGTTGTTACTTTTTATTCTCCCCATTATGATACTCCTACCAAATATTACAAGAACTGTGTATGGAAGTCCTTAGTTTATGTGACCAGTTTAGTTAGGTGATGTAAGGACTCAATTAGTTGTTCAAGTAGATTTTTCAGGGAATCTCTATTCTTTACCACAAGAAATTGTCATATCTTCTGTAGTGTATTTGAGTATCACAATTAAAAAATGGACAGTACTTAATTGCTTATAGTCAAAAGTCAAAACCATCAAAACTGTCTCATAGAGCAGAAATTATGATTTAGTCATTTTTAACAAGGTTGGTACTTGTTAGTCTCCCCATCATAGTAGTCCTATTAAATATTCTTAACACGCGGTAGTATGAGGTGAATTAGTCAAGAAAAATGAAGTTGGGCTAAAATTTCTGTGAGATTACATCATCAATATTTTGTAGAGATTAGTATAAATTATTTTGTGAATTGAGAACTAAGGTTTATCTGTGATTTTTGAGTGTGAATTTCTTCATCAAGCATTGTTGCAAATTTTCTACTTTGAAGGTTAATTACATGTTCCTTTCTTTTCCTTCCAACTTCCATGTTTACTGTAATACTTCAGTTCACCCTTGAATCCTGGGTTCTTCTTGTTTAATAACTCAGATGCAGGTTTATCATTTATACTTTATAATACTTGTTCAAAGTTCAAACTATTATCAGTCTATCATCCAACAGTATAAATGTTCTTGCTAATCTTTGTTCAGATTTAGCTATCTCAATGATTGAAGTTGAAGGCCTACTTCTCTCCATGGGAATTCTGTTATCTGGTGCTTCCTGCTGGTGTTTGAAGTAGTCTCATTCCATGTTTCTTCAATATTGAGCTTACTTTTCAATTTTTTATTTTTTTTTTTGCCAACTTCCATGTTTGCTGTAATCTTTCAGGACTTTCTGGTTTAACTAAATCAAGTACAGTTTGTAAGTGTATTATTCTGTGTTTATACAATTGCATTTGGTTCACCATTCAACCTTCATTTCTTCTCTTTTTGACCTTCAAAATAAGCTCTTGAATCTTGATATTCAAGAGGTGCAATTCAAGGAAATGAATGTTTTGAAGCGTATAAAACTTGTCAATAATACAGAATGGTTGGTTTTAAAAAACATAAAACCATCTTTAAGCAATACTTGGTAAGTATATCTAAACCGTAGGATTCTGGTTTTTTGAGTTTACCATGCAGTGAAAACAAGTGAAGCAGTATCAATAGTTTAATATACAGTTTTCTATAAAGTAAATCTTTTAATAGCTTAGCCCATGTTCAAGGTTAAAGATACCTTTTTTAAAAAATATTCTTCCTTCTCTAACTGATTTTCCAATGAGCATTCAATGTCTATGCAGTTTAAAAAATCTGGAAAATTTATGGTTGCATAAGAGTTATTGAAGCGAAATGAAGAAGAAACAAGCGAGAACTGACTGAAGATTGCTCATGTTCCGGTATTCGTTTGGTAAACAGTAAAATGATACTGATGGAAATTAGAATGAATTATTTTTATTGATATTAGAATGAGTGTATATATATATTACATGGTCATAACTAAAGGAGAGATTTGAAATTAAATCAAAGATTGAAAGAAAAAAAATTTAAACAAATGGAGAGAATATTTACAAGGAATAAAAACTGATTATCCTAAAATGATGGAGATAACAGCTATGTGTTATTAAACAGAAGTTATGGTGGATATGGTTGGTCATGTTATTTCTGTTTGTTCAAGATTTGACTTCTTTTTGGCTTCTGATCTGACATATAATTGATGTCATATTGCTCTGATGATGAGATTTGTTCTCATAAGGAGAGTGGCTATTCCTAAGCAAGAGATCTTTAACAGAGTGGATAATGATCCATTCTAACATACCCAAAATATTTGTTTTTGCTGGAATAGAGTCTGTGTTTCATTTTACTACAAACACAATGTCCAATATGGAAAACTGTTTTCCTCTGTTGCCTCATCCACTACCTTATCAGTGAAGGGAAATTCTTGAATTAAGTACTCTTTCCAGTAATATAGAGGTCTGTTTTCATTTTTTTTATTATGTACTCTTTCCAGTATATACAATAAATAGATTGAAAAAAGTTTTATAAAAAGATAGGTGAACTGGTAATGTCAAAGCCAAGGTGAATTAGTCAAGAAATTGAAGTGCTTAACCCATCATCATTGTTTTTCAAAAACTATTGCACACATTACAGTATTTCTCTATTGCTTGAGATGAAAATTGTATATTTCCATGTGCTCAGCTTACCTCTGATAGGGCTAAAGATTGCATCTCTCAGAGACAAACTTCGTTTGAAGATTTTATATGTGAAGTTGGAACTGATGCTTATTATCGAATCTGTAGCAACAAGAATTTTTTCTTCAAGCACTGTTCCACATCATTTTTCATTACAGTTTCCTTTTCTTTTCTGCCTACTTACTGTAATATTCTAAAACCTTTACCCTTTCTAAGTATTATTCTGAGCAACCTGGTTTCTTCTTGTTCACATTTGAAATTGAGGTTAGCAGATTGTACTACTGGGTCTAATTCATAACATCATCAGGATTCTCCAATCCTGTGCAATATAGTTATTACATGATCCCTTAAAGTACATGTCAATGTTGGGATTGGAACCTTGTGTTGTTAAAATGTTAAGCATGTTGTTTACTTCCTAATGAGGTTTTTTATATAAACTTATTGGTACCGTTAAAGTATGCAGTCATTTTCAATTGTACTTTCAATATTTTTTTTTGTTAATTGTACCTCTTAGTTTTAGTTATACCCCCAAAGTTTTTTTTAGTCAATTGCACGTTCAATGTTTCACATTTGAGTTAATTGTACGTACCCCAGATACCCTCCCCCCCAATTTGGGGATACAATTGACACCAAAAAAATTAGGGGTACAATTGATACAAAAAGGAAAAGATTGAGGATCTGATTGACTCAAAAAAAACTTTGGGAGTATAATTGAAGCTGACCTCATACTTTGATGATACAATTGACAAAAAAAACCTTCAGGATTACAATTAAAAATGACTGCATACTTTAGAAATACCAAGAATAATTTTGCTTAAAAACTTTATTTAAATTTTTTTTTTTCTTGGGCTTAAGGCTTAAACATGCATTACATTCAAAGAAACTTGTACGTTTATATATATATTAAACTAATTCCCGAGGGATTAGAACAAAGTGGTGTCGTGGTGTAGTTGGTTATCACGTCAGTCTAACACACTGAAGGTCTCCGGTTCGAGTCCGGGCGACGCCAATTTTCATAATTTTTGTGTCTTTTTATTTTTTAGAGCCCATTTAGCCTTTTTATTTTTTAGGGCCCATTTTAATTTTTTTTATTTATGGATTTTTAATTTTTAGGGCCCATTTCACTATACACACACTCTTAACTATATTACTCATATATATGGTCCTTTAATTTCTCTGTCTCGTATTATATTGCTTCAAAAACTTTAGATCTAACTACTACAGTCTCTCACCATTATACTTACTTATTAGTACACATGCTTTGAAGTTTGAACAATCTCCACTCACTTAAAAGTTTCTCAGAGAACTAAATTTGGTGCCTAACAATAATGTTTCACTGTCGGCAAATAATGTACAACATACCCATACTTGTACAGTTATCTTGCTCCCTACCAAACCAAGTCGTTATCTCTGTGTGATAACATTGCAATCTTCTCAAGAGAACCTTCTCCATCTCTTGCTTGCTATATACCTCCATGATCTCTTCTTTTGAGTTCACATCATTAACAATTAACTCCTGCTAGATTTAGATTAGTGGAATAAATTTAAATTGTTTTGAAATTGAATTGTAATCTATTTGATGATCTGCTGAGTAGCTGATCTTGTTGAGAAGAGAAATTTTGCAAGAAGTAGCAGGGAAGTTTGCAACCTGCTAAGAGCTACCAGTTTGCTCAACATCCTTAAGTCACACGTCACCATTTTAACATATATATAGTATAGGAAAATGGTTTATTTATAAAATATAAGATTAATATAAAATGGTGATATTAAGTGGTATATTACTATTTTCCCAAAAAAAAAATTGGTATATTACTATCAATTTGATAGGACTATTTATAGTTAAGTTGATCTCAAAAAAAAAACTGGTATATTACTATCAATTTAATAGGACGGTCACAAAATGACTCTATTAAGCAGTGCTTTAACAGAATTGACAACTTAATCCAACATTTCCTTCTCATTGTACACTCCTTTGATTTTCTTTACTTATATCATGTAGAGGGCAATGGTATGTCATACATAGCACTCAAGCGAGTACTTAATTAGACTTCTCATATGATGATAAAGTATCATTTTATATGCCATCTAAAAAGTTGTTAAACTTTAAGCTCTAATTATAGTTACAAGTACTAACAGATACTAGGCTTGCATTGCAATCAATAATCAAGCTAGTGGAGCCATTACTTTCATATGCATGTTAATGGTGGCGATATATATATATATATATATATATCTATACTATATTATATGGCTCCACCCTTTATGGTTGGTCAAAAATAGTGAATTAAAAAATTAAAAAAGAAAAAAAAATCACCCACTCTCTCTCCCACTCACTCTCCCCACTTCTTTAAAAAAAATAAATGAATTAAAAAAATGTAAAAAACAATTAAAAATTAAAAATGCACCACTCTCTCCCCACATGAGGTAATTTCAAATTGGTCCTAAATATTTTATAATTTCTCAAATTGGTCCCAAACTTACTCTTTTATCAATATAAAAATTTAATATAATCTTCAACTTTAAATCAATACAAACGTTACATGCATATTGACGTGCCCGTTAGGGTACGCCAAGCCCCTAACATGAATATATGTATACAAGTTAGGTTAGAATTCACCATCAAAGTGTAGATCATTTATTTATTTCCTAATTGACTATCAATGTTGGTAAATATACAAGTCAATGGGAGAAGTTAAGTTATTAAGGACCCAGCAACTTGTGATCCCACTATAGGGTTCTGTTTTGGTTGGTATATATATAGATCATTAAGCTTGGCTTTCTATTTAATAGTATATTATATATCATGTCAGGCATTATTATATTATATATAAAACAAAATAAAACTTTTCTTTTAATTTGCATGGAGGCGTATGTATATACTATATACTACTATTAGTATAATACTAATAATTTATATATTACATATAGACATTAAGGCTTATTTAGAAGTCCCTCACGAGTGGGTAACTAACGAGAAGATTCCAGAAGGCACAAGATAACCCTTGTGCCGTTGTGTGGGCCGCAGGTCCAAATAGGAGAGTCCCACGGCGCACGCAAGTTTAAAAGGGAAAGATAGATCTTGGACGTCAAGTATTCAAGATATCAAGATACAGCGAAGATATTCCGGAAATCACACTGAGTCGTGGATCTGCACCGTCGGCGCATCCAACGGCGCAGATTCAATTTTTTTTCCTTGACTTGCGAATCAAGTCGACTACTCTGGCCTATAAATAGAGCTCGACCCTCTCATTTGTAATTGCGCTTAGAATTGGGGAAACCCAAAATTTGTACTCTCTCTTCTCTTATAATAATATTGGCAGTGCTGCCCGGAGACGTAGGCATAATTGGCTGAACTCCGTGATCAAATCTTGTGTGTTCTTTCTTCCTCCTTATTTACTTATTTGCTGTTTATTTACGGTATTTCTTTTCTTAGTTCGTCGATAATATTCAATACGTTTGGGTGGGATATTCTGTATTTCGCATATATCCCCGCTAACAAGTGGTATCAAAGCCAGGTTCGTCCTAGGTGTTTTCGTATTGTATTGAATATTATTATTTGGGTCTGATATGACAAGAGAAACTCCGACCGCTCGTGCAACGTCGTCAACTCCATCAACGTGGACAAGGACTACATTGCAAAGCACCAGATTTGCAGTGGAGATATTTGATGGCACCGGTCATTTCGACATTTGGCAAGTTGAGGTTCTAGACACTTTGTTTCAACAAAATCTAGATCTCGCTGTTGAAGAGAAGAAACCAGACGAAGTGGATGAAAAGGAATGGAGAAGTATGAACCAGTTGGCTTGTGGAACAATTTTTTCGTGCCTATCCAGAGAGCAGAAATATGCATTCAAGAATGAGACATCTGCTCACAAATTGTGGAAGGCGTTGGAGGAGAAGTTTATGAAGAAAAGTAGCCAGAACAAACTTCTCATGAAGAAAAGACTGTTCCGCTATGAGTACCGGTCAGGTTCATCTTTAAACGGGCATATTACTGTTTTTAACCAGTTAGTTGCAGACTTGTTAAATTTAGATGAAGTGTTTAAAGATGAATATTTAGCTTTGATGTTGTTATCATCACTCTCTGATGAATTTGAATATTTAGAAACCACTTTACTTCATGGAAAATAAAATGTATCTTTCGATGCTGTTTGTTTAGCCTTGTATAGCTATGACTAGAGACAACAGGAGAAAAAGGGGAACAAAACAGCAGTTGCTGATGAAGCTTTAGTGGCCAGAGGACGACATCAAAATCAAAAGAAGGGAATGTTGGGAATTTACCAGGCGCCTAACGCAGTGGAAGCGAGAAATATAAAAATAAAAAAAAAACTTAAAACGCGCCAGGGCCTAAATTCCCGAACGGATCCGCTAGTTGAATTTAAAACATGCTAAGATAGTGGTATACCTCACGAGTTCCAATCGGTTTGTTGTACGGGGGGTGTCCTAGAAGTCCACGTGAAGCGTCCTTCCTCTGCCGGTGATCCACATGAACAATTTTGGAGATGCCTAGGTGCTAGCCTCCTTCACTTCTCTAAGTGAATCAGGGACCTCTATCTACGGTGTTCTTCAATTCAAGAACAATTCTTGAATTCTCCAAGAACAAGATGGCGCCTATGGTCAAGGATCCAATCCTTGATCCCACACAACCTTGTCACACAAAACCATAAACTCCTTTAGGTTTGTGCGCCACTTTCTCTCTCTAGAAAACCAGGGTTGCGTTTTTCTCTCTCCTCACCAAGAGCAAAAATCGTATTTTTCCCTTGTGATGAGCTAGGCTAAAGTCAAATTTTCTAATGTGCATGAGGCTCTCTATAGAAGTCGACTTATGCTCTCCTATTTATAGGGTTTGGGGAGTTTGATAATTATATTTAGGGAATCCCTAAATTATAGGATTATCAATTTATAAAATTATGAGATCTCTATATCATAATTTTAGGACTTGAATTCCTAATTAAAATATTACCTTAATATTTCAATTTGAATTCAAAATGCAATCTTTGAGAATCAAATTTGGAAGATCAAATCTTCCCAAGAGATTCTCAACCATGCGCCATCCCCTTACCAAATTTGTTGGATTTTAATAAATCAAAATAACAATCCTAACTTTTAGGAAGTTATAACTAACTTGTTATTTTCCAACAATATTGAATTAAAGTATTACCTTAATATCTTTAACTCAATCTTTTTGAATCTCAAATTCTAATTCATTATTGAATTAAAATATTACACTAATATCTTTAATCCAATTGAACCTAGAATTCGAATTCCCCTATAAATATTGAATTAAAATATTACCTTAATATCTTTAATTCAATCCTTTGAAATCTAGATCAAATCTATGAATTCAAATTCAAGCCATGATTTTAATTAACAAAACAGTTTTATTAATTAAAATACTCTATATGAGGCGCCAACCTCCTCTCCTATTGTCCTAATATTAGTGAATTTAATAAATTAATAATTTCCTAACTCTTAGGAACATTATCCAATTTATTATTCCCTAATATTATAAATAGGAATATAATTGTAAATAGACTAATCACATTATCTATTTAACAATTAATATATATATATTTAAATTTGTCCCACAAATCTAAATATCATATCTGTAGATGTTTATTTAAGACAAGATTTCATGTCCCAGTACAATCAATTATGTCTTAAACGGTGTCACTAACGTGACCCACGAATTAACCCTAATTCGTGTCCCACTTTGGCATCTGGATCTTGCTCGAGTGTGACCCAGCAGGCCCCACGTGAAGTTGGCAGCAAGTCATCTCTATGACTCACAAGTCGAGAGCGGACTCTAGCAAGCCATCACGACTACCCAAAACACGTGAGTTATCGTTTAACCCCGAAACGACTTAACCTCAGTATCACCTTGTCTTGATCCCTATTGCCCTACGATATTTTGGTCATGGATTAGGCACGGGAAAGTCATCCATAATCCAGACCTCAACTTTCTCGATTCCTTGAGTAAGTCCCATTTGCTAGTGTGGCCACACATTCCTTGGACAGACTCATCGAGGGGCCCAGTTAAATATCTCTCATCTTTATGAGGGACAAAATTCCATCTTGGTCAACCACATTCCTCAGCACGGCAATCAACCAAACCCGAACCTAACCCTTATGGCTACCCTGCTACGGGTAACGTTAGACTAGGCCAAAGTTTGACAACTACAACGCCGGAATAATGAAGACCTCAGGTCTAAGGGCATCGTGACAGGTGTACAGGAGAGACTAGCTAATGACTAAAACCCATGCAAGACTCTCCGGGTCGGTCCAGCAACTTGTAACCCTTTACATAATTGCACCATGACTCTCGTTCCAGCATCTAGTGCATGTATCTCTATACACCGAGGTCATGATGGCCTTAGTTCATTTCAAGTTCCCACTTGAATGAGCGGCCAGGGACAGTTTAGACTAATTATCACATAATTAATCAGGGATTGTTATCATAGTAAACATGCTAATAATATGATAACCATTAATTTATCTCCATAAATTAATACATATGTTCACAACATATAAATAAGATGATTGGCCCTAGGGCACAATCTCCATCAGGGAAGCAGAAGTAGATCCAAGTCAAAGAGTTGAGTTGCCAAAGATGAGTGTGCTTTCTGTAAAGAGAAAGGACACTGGAAGAAAGACTGCCCGAAGTTAAAAAAGAAAGGGAAAACTCCTCAAGATGCAAATGTAGCGGAATGTACGAGTGAGACCTCAGAGTGTACGTTGGTAGTATCACCGACAAATTCCCATTCAAATGAATGGATTTTGGATTCTGGTTGCACTTATCATATGTCTCCTGTTCGTGAGTGGTTCTTTGATTACAAAGAACTAAATGGTGGAGTTGTTTACATGGGAAACGACAATCCATGTAAAACAGTTGGGATAGGTTGCATCAGACTGAGGAATCAAGATGGATCCGTCAGAGTGCTGCGGAATGTTCGGTATGTTCCAACTTTGAAGAAGAATCTCATCTCCCTTGGGGCCTTAGAAGCAAATGGCCTAGTTGTGACTATACAAGATGGGATGTTGAAAGCAACTTCTGGAGCATTGGTGATATTGAAAGGCATCCGTAAGAATAATCTGTATTACTATCAAGGTAGTACAGTAGTTGGGGCAGCAGTAGCAGCTATAGCAACGTCTAGTAGCAGACGAGATGAAGAGGCAACAAAGCTATGGCATATGCGTTTGGGACTTGCTGGTGAGAGATCTATGCAGTTGCTGACTAAGCAGGGATTGCTCAAAGGTGTGAAGGCTTGCAAGTTAAAACTTTGTGAGCATTGTGTTTTGGGAAAGCAGAAGAGAGTGAAGTTTGGCATTGCTATCCATGATACTGAAGGTATTTTGGATTACGTGCATTCAGATGTGTGGGGGCCTTCTAAGACTCCATCTCTTGGAGGTCGACGTTATTTTGTCACTTTCATTGATGATTTTTCCAGAAGATTTTGGGTGTATACTAGGAAGGCCAAGGATGAGGTACTCAGTATCTTCCTTAAATGGAAAGCTGAAGTTGAGAACCAGACTGGAAGAAAACTTAAGGTTCTCCGAACAGACAATGGAGGAGAATTTAAGAATGATCAGTTCCAGAAGGTTTGCTAGAAGTATGGTATTATACGACACTTCACAGTTAGACACATACCACAACAGAATGGGGTGGCAGAGCGCATGAATAGGACTTTGGTGGAGAAAGTTCGTTGTATGCTGTCCAATGCTGGGTTGGGCAGAGAATTTTGGGCTGAGGCTATTTCGAGATGTTGGTAAAACACCGTTAGAAGTGTGGTCGGGGAAACCTGCAACAGATTATGATTCTTTGCACATATTTGGTTCAACTGCATATTATCATGTGAAAGAATCAAAGTTAGATCCAAGAGCTAAGAAGGCACTCTTCATGGGTTTTAGCTCTGGAGTCAAGGGATACCGTCTATGGTGTTTGGAAGCAAAGAAGACCATAGTGAGTAGAGATGTTACATTTGATGAGTCGACCATGCTGGAAAAGGTAACTCAGGATGAAACTAAGGGTATTCCACAACAAGTGGAGTGTACACCAAAGCAGGTGGACTTTGAGCAACAGATGATGATGAGCCCAGTTACAAACAGAGATGACTCTCCAGTAGAACAGGATGAGTCAAGTGAGGAAGAAGAGTCAATTCCAGATTCTTCACAGAAACATGAGCCAATTGCAGTTAGTAAGCCAAAACGTCAAATACGTAGACCAGCTCGATTTGAAGACATGGTGGCTTATGCACTTCCGGTGGTTGATTTTGTACCATCCACTTTTCAAGAAGCAGTTCAAAGCTCTAAAAGTAAGAGGTGGAGGGCTGCTATGGAAGAAGAGATGAAATCTCTTCATAAGAACAAAACTTGGGAGCTGGTACAACTACCGAAAGGCAAGAAGGCAATTGGATGCAAATGGGTCTTCGCAAAGAAGGAAGGGTTTCCTGAAAAAAGAAACATTCGCTACAAGGCAAGATTGGTAGCCAAGGGCTACGCTCAGAGGGAGGGAATTGACTATAATGAGGTATTCTCTCTAGTTGTGAAGCATTCCTCCATTAGAATTTTGTTGGCCTTGGTAGCACAATTGAATTTGGAGCTAGCTCAGCTTGATGTGAAGACTGCATTTTTGCATGGAGATTTGAAGGAGGAAATCTATATGTCTCAGCCAGTTCGATATGAAGTTGCTGCTAAAGAAGAATGGGTTTGCAAGTTGAACAAATCGTTGTATGGACTGAAACAGTCACCCAGGCAGTGGTATAAGCGATTTGATAAGTTCATGGTGGGCCAAAAGTTCACTAGGAGTAAATATGATCATTGTGTATATCTGCGTAAGCTACAAGATGGAACCTACATCTACCTACTCTTTGTTGGGAATTCAAGGGCGCCTAAGGCAGCGGAAGCATGAAAAATAGTAAATAAAAAAACTTTAAACGCCCAGGTCCAAGAATTCCCGAACGGATCCGCTAGCTGAATTTAAAACTTTTGGTTAAGTGGTATACATCAGAGTTTCAATCGCTTTAGTTGAACGGGGCGTTCCCAAGAAGTCCACTTGACGCGTCCTTCCTCCGCCGGTAATCCACACGAACAGTTTGGAGATGCCTAGGTGCTAGCCTCCTTCACTTCTCAAGTGAATCCGGAACCTTTATCTACGGGTGTTCTTTTGATTCAAGAACTTTTCTTGAATTACCAAGAACTCTTTGGCGCCTTGATCAAGAACTCTTCTTGATCCCACACAACCTTGTCACACAATATTAACTCTTAATATTGCGCCACTTTCTCTCTCTAGGAAAGCTAGGATGCGATTTTCTTTTTCTCTCCTCACCAAGAGAAAATCGAATTTTCTCTCTAAGAAGACTTAGGGTTAGTCGACTTTCACTCTATGTGCATGGGGCTCTCACCTTTTGTGATTTCACTCTCAAGAATCCAATTCTCAAGTTTGTGAATTCTCTCTCTAACCTAGATGGAAAATCGAAATTCTCTCTCTAGATTGGACATGTATCAAAAGAATCCAATTCTTATGATCTCTCTCTATGAAAGTCGACTTTGGCTCCTATTATAGGGTTTGGGGATTTTGATAATTATAATTTTAGGAAGGCCTAAAATCATATAATTATCAAACCATAATATTATGATATCTTAATATCACAATTTTAGGACTTGATTTCCAATTTAAAATATTACCTTAATATTAAAATTGGAATCAAAATGCAATCTTGGAGAATCAATTTGGAAGATCAAATCTTCCCAAATCTCTCTCTCCTATGCGCCATCCCCTTTAACAAATTTGTTGGAATTTAATAAATCAAAATAACTAACTAACTCTTAGATAATTATAACTAATTTGTTATTTTCCAACAATATTGAATTAAAGAATTCCCAGAATATCTTTAAGTCAATCTCACCAAGTCTCAAACTCTAGATATTGGAATTAAAATATTACATTAATATTTAAATCCAATGGGCCTAGAATTTCGACTTGCCCCTATAATTATGAATTAAAATATTACTTTAATATATTTAATTCATCCATTTGAAATCTAGATCAAATCTCATTTGAATTTCAAATTTCAAGCCATGACTTTAATTAATAAAACATTTTTATTAATTAAATTCCTT